>JARWCS010333732.1:0-11987 GCA_034783895.1 Geukensia demissa | reverse complement strand
ATGTCTAAGCTATTTACCAAATTTCAAATCATTCCCTCCAGTGGTTGCAGAGAAAAGTGTTACGAAAAAGTGTGACGTGGACGACGACGCAAGACGACTAAAGTGATCCCTATATGTCGCCCCACACTTTGTGTGCAGGCGACACAATTAAATAATGTGCTATAAGGAACAAATTTTTATCTTTTAGTATACAAATATATCATTTAGTCATATATCTAACTTCTTCATGCCAAAACCAACTGGTTTCTAGCATCTTGATGAGAAAATGTCATTACATTTTCCATACTGGAAAATATTGATATACCGGTATATTGTTACACCCCTAGTTATTGGACCTGGTGTTTACATATATAGCCTTACATCTTAGGCCAATATAAAAAATTCCCTGTTTTAATTAGTCATGTAGTAATAATCTGATTCATGACAGAACACAACAATTACCTTCTTTTGTCTTTTTCTTTGCTGTTGTTTCTTTAGACTTAGCTGTTGTATCTTTAGACTTGGGTGTTGTATCTTTAGACTTGGGTGTAGTTTCTTTAGACTTTTCCTTTTTCTGTTTGTTTTTTGTTGTTTCTAAATTGAAATAAATTAAAAACCTATATAATTAAGCATTCATTTTGCTTAATTATGTTAATACAAGGTCTTCTATATCCAATAATTGCAAAGTTGTCTGGTTAGGCCATAATAAATAAATTCTTGATTCTCATCCAACTTTTTTTAAAGCAAGGGGCAGGAGGGCGATTTATATTTTTTGTCATATTTCTTGAAAAATGCTGTGAATTTGAAAGAAATTTACCTAAATTTAGCAAAAAATTAAAATAAAATTTTTGGGGGCGGAAGGGGATATGAGACTCTAGGATAATTTTTACTCTAATATGACGTCCTTATATCGTCAAACAATATAATACTCGATAACAACAGGCTTGACACTTGCGCAATATGACTGTACGTCACAAGAGATATGACGAAGTCACAATGCAAACGTACAGTTTTTGAACTTTTGGAATAGATAAAACTCGATAGATAAAGCACACTACTGAATAATTTTCCTTAATTATGAAAGAAATTTGATACGAAACAAAGTTTTGTCAAATTTCAAGTTCAAATTAGAATTTTTTTCAATGGGAAAAGTTTTTCCTGGGAAAAATGGTGGCACGAAATTCATGATATATAGAGTCTGACAAAACAAAAAATACAGAATATTGTCCTATTAGAATCTAAATAATTCCCTCCGGGTATGATGTTGTACTCGTTTACACATAGGCTTGGCAATCCCTCAGTAAAAAATAATCGAATATAAAGGGCCATGCAGCCCATGTGTAAATGAGAACATCATACCCTCATGAATTACTTCTTAATGATGGCCTTATTTTGCCCTTAACCTCATTCCAGATAACATCAGATATAATCTGTATGTGAGTAATAATATATACAGTCAAATACATGTATACGGTCAAAGAGGAAAATGGTACAGTCTTTGAACTTTCTATATATATACTTATTTGAAATATTTCATTGCTTTGTAACAAAGCACATGCAAGCGTTCAGGACAAAATTCTTACCAATTATGCAAATTTATGCATCATCTATTCAGGATTTAATTAAAAACCCTTTGGAAGATTTAAGTATGCTTTAAATTTTTACATTCAATATCAAAACTAAAATACCTTTCATTGGTTTTTTTGCTTTGTCATCTCCATCTGAATCGAGTTCAAAATCATCAAAAGTCTTTGCTTTGGCAACCCTTTTCTTGGTCTTCGGCTAAAAACAATAAGAAAAGAAAGTATACCATCCCTTATAAAAAAGGTGTTTTCCCTTTAACATGTACATGAAATTCTAAAATATGGTAGGTTGATCAAATGTTATTTTTACCATTATCCAGATTTTTCTCCCTTTTCACTTAATTAGCTCTGTTCTTGTTTAACTATAAGGCCAGATAAAAATATCAGGTGTTTCGGTGATGCCGGTAACATTTAAACTGAAAATATGGGTCGGTAGATTTTTTCTTAATTCAGTTATTGATTTACATACATTTTGTAGGTGATATTAGGGATCAATTTGGATTTTAACAATATTTGTTCAAATTTGTCAAAAGTTAAGGGTCATCACCAAAAAATTGGGGTGTGCCAAATAGTGTTGTGCAATCGGTTAAAAATTCCAACTGATTATATATTATAATCAGATAGGGGCAACCGACCGATTATCTATTACTATCGGTCAACGGTAACATGCTTATATTTTGTATGGTGCAAGGATGTTAGGAGACATATTTGGCAAAATTCTGGCTATTATGTGAACATTTTTCTATATAAAAACCATGAAATTTAAATATTCTTTCTTATTACTTGTGCTATTCTTACTTAAAGGACACATAAAGATTATTTCAAGATTTAATTCCTTAATAAAATAAATTTTGATTTAAAGGAATGTTTTTTTAGCACAACAGGAAATGTTGATACATAATTGATTGATCACATCTACATACCAAACCAACCGATTTGAGACTTTTTTCGATTATCAGAACATCACTAGACAAAAATATATGTTTCTAGTTATAGCAGCCATTGGACAGTCAATCATGACCTCTCTTACTCCTTAATGCTGCGTGCTTAGGGGAGAAGCAGTAAATACCAATTTTTGTGTCTTTGGTTTGACCCTTCTGAGGATCAAACCAACATCCTCCTACACTTGATGCCAGCACGCTAATTATTACGCCACTGAGGCAGTCAAAGGTTGGTTAAAACGTGAATTGTGGACAGACGATGGACGTCAAGTGATGGCAAAATCTTTCGTGGCCTTTAAGGCCAGGTGAGCTAAAAAGTTTTAACTAGATAATACATTTGGTTTAAGAAAAGCTTACCACTGCATTCACTGATTTCTCATTCTGTCTCCAGACACCATCTAATTTATCTGCCATACGGTATAAAACCTCCTCACACTGTCCTGCAATAGTGTATGAGCTAGGTTATCAGGTTATGGTAAAAGTAAAAAAAAACAACAATCAAATTCAAATTGAATAGGCTGTATGACTGCATGCTTGAAATAATATGTAAATACATGCATGTCTTTTTAATATATAAAATATTGTATTTTTCCTCAAAATGACATACGTCAAGGAACGAACTGTAGCTCTAGGTTGATTTTTTTATTAATTTTTCATATATGTGGTCCGGCCGGCCGCAAATATCATATACATTAATTTGTAAGATTAGCAAAAGGACCTATATATAGAGCTATGATTCTGCAGCTATAGGAATAATCAAATTTAAATTAATTGTGACGTTATACAGTTTGTATTGGAAATTTCATGTTGTCCCCCCCCCATCCTTGTCAGAAATGAACAGCTCAGCAGCTTCACCAAAAGGGTCTATTGACAGACTTTTCACCCTATCCCCTCCCCCTTTAATTTTCATAACAAGAAGTTGCTGCCTACATATCCAAATAATTGCATGCTTTTACCTCGAAATATTAAAGTTGCACGATATATGTTGTCTGCATACATAGCCTCACATTTCATTCCATAAACATTGTCCTTCAGTTCCGACACTGCTATGTTTACCAAGTCTTTTTTTGAAACTACGCCAAATTTCTTGTCCTCCCAAAAAACTATAAAAAAATTTCCGGTTTCACTTTTGGTAACCTTCAACTTGTTAGAAATTTTCATCACATCTATTTCTCTAATGATTTCCATGGTTTTAAAATGTAGATTCCGAGATTTGTACGAAAGATAATTTTGAAAAGTTTGAAAAAGGCGCAATTGCACGTGTACTTCCGCTTCCGTTATCCGCCGGTTTTTCATCTTAATCATTGAAGCGCTTTTTCGAGGCCGGTAATACGCGTGAAATGTTGCTTTAAACGCACATCGATCAATTGCTTTGAGATAACTTCGCTTCAAATTATATTCAACGATATACATGATATAGTTAATCATATGTAGAAAAAAAGACAAAGATGAAGCGAGCCAACAGGGAAAAGGGTAATCCACCATTATTGTCTTACAATACTATATACGTCCCAGTTTTTTGATAAACTTTGTTTGGTACATGTACTTTCAAAACTTTGGTTAGAAATTGAAATTAAGAAGGATTGATTTGATATGAGTGCAAATACAAATCACTATAATTTTAAGCTTCTGACTGGTCACCTGATTTGTTTACAAGCTGTTGATTTGTCCAGTAAAATGTTTCAGTAAATTATAGAGACTCCAGTTACTTTGTTGTCGTTTTGTCATGGTTTTGATATATGTCAATCTTGTCAAACCTTAAAAATCAAACTTCCAAACAGAAAACATATAATTTTTGATGATCATGCACACTTCAATCGGTATAATATATAGCTATAAATATGTATACCTACATTGTACAAAATCCGGGTCCGTTTGCCCTATCAACATGTTCGCACTGGGTCCATTCGCCTGAGTCTGTTTGCTCTATTTTTTTTATTTATTTTATAAGGTTGTTTTACTTAATGAATAATTTAATTAACTTGAAAACTTAGTTTATTTATGCGGGGGCTGATGGGTTATTTTCGTTCTCCGTGATCAAGGATTTTAATTTTACGTGATTCGTTCTTGATCAAATTAATTTTTCGTGATTCGTGATTAGAACATTTTCCGTGATTCGTTCTCAGCGAAATTATTTTTTCATTCTTTGTGATCAAGGATTTTAATTTTACGTGATGCGTTTTCACTCCAATTAAATTTTGTGAATCGTGATGAGAATATTGTCCGTTCAGTTATCGTGTGAACTGTGATTGGCAAAATTTATTTTTCGTGAACCGTGATTGGCAAAAATTATTTTTTGTGAATCATGATCGGAACCCCCCATTACCCCCCTCATTTATGAAATATGAGTAATATGGCCAATATGTTTTAGAGGGAACGGACCTGATACCCATTAATTGTACATTGTCCATACAGCTCTTCAGCTGACGTTTATTCTTCATGAGCATATAAAAGTAGTCAAAATAAAGCACTTTAAGTTCGTCTCGCCTTGCACGCGCCGTCCTAAATCTTCTCAGTCGCTGACCTAGCTACTGTTACGCTAAACGTCTGAACTGTGATAACGTTGTACTTTTAACGGACGCGCGCCGAACATCAAAGAACCTTGTCTAGAAAGAATGATTGGGTTGATAAATAATTCACGCCCATTCATACTATGTAAAATTTTGCGTAGAATTGTTTTTTTCTATTTGATAAATGTTTTATTTTTTTCTTCTTGAAGCGACAAAATTATTTTTATCATGAGCATGTAACATTTTCAAACGATAACTTGTTTCTCCTTGTTTATGTGAAGTCTGAAGACAACAAATGCACAGAAAATTTTTAGTTTTACTAAGCGGTTAATCTTAAACATTTTTTCTCAATTTTAACATTAGATTATATGGGGGAAAACTGGAATCAGAATATTTTTTGTCTTACAAGCTTGACCAGAATTTTTTTTTTCACAAAGCTTGGAATCAGATAATTTTTTTCAGGAAAAAAACATACCCCCCCTCCACTTTCAGAGTTAAATGGTTGTTCCCTAATGCACCACTGATTTCATTTTTTTGGGTGTCATTTATAAAAAAAGAAAGAAAATAAAATCTTCAGACATACATTCCGATACATTTAATAAAGTAAATGGAAATTTGGTTTTTGTCATCAAAAAAGGGCGGGCCATAAGACTTTTTAACTGTGTTTTTTTTGTGGTTTTTTTGGAGGGGTTTTCATTGAAAGAAAATGTTTTTTTTTCTCTGCTGCCACAATGATGAATTGTACAGAGGTGTATTGTGTCTTTCTTGTATATATTTTATATTCCTTTTCCTAATCAAAGAATTAAACCGCTGAAAGAACATTTGTTTTTTTTTGTCTTTCATAATATAGAGCCCTTAAATTAAACAAAACGGCTTTTTACTGTAATAATATATTTAGAAAAAAACCTGACGCAATACGATAAGTAGGCGTCACTATTTTATAACCTTTATCCATTTAATTCAGACGAGCTTCTTTGATGTGCCTTGTAAAGTACAGTACAACGTAATCACAGTTCAGACGTCTAACGTAAGAGTAGGTCACCGACTGAGAAGTTTTAGGACAACACATGCAAGGTAGTTCGCGAGATGAAGTTTAATCGCTATTTTTTGACCCGGTGTAACCGACAGATATTGACAAGTACTACATATATATGGGCACATCCACACATGACAATCACAGCTTGTAAATAATATGATATATTGATACGTATACGTAATAAATTTTGTAACTGTAATTTTTATTTGTTAGATTGAAGTAATGTTATTTATATACATATATTTATGTATTCAGTGTTAATATAAATAAAAACTTATTAAATTTTGAGAGTCTAATAAACTCTGAAACTTCTGACGACGGATTTGTCTGAAATTACGATTTATAGTTTACATGTATACAAACTTTAAATTTCATTTGATTAATTACCGGGTAAGTCAATGTTTACCTATATGTATACGTACATGTACATGTAATTGTATTTTTTTTATTATTCCAGATGAGACTGTTCCAGCTGTCAGACCGAAAAGATATAACATGAAAATAAGACTAACAGAACATAATGAGGTATAATTTTTGGATTTGGTGAATTTTCCTACAAGCATATTGAAATTCAGTTGCAAATTACATTATTTAGCCACTCTGTGATTTTGAATATATATATATATATATTGTTCTAAACAAGATTAATATTTTTTATATGTTATGTACATTGTACATGTACACACTATAAATTGACAAGGATGACAGGTTTGTTTTTGTCTTTAAATATTTGGTTGGGATTTTAGCCAAGGCTTGTCACCTCTAGTTTCTGAAATTTATTCTGTGAAGTAGATGGAGCATGACCTTCTTGGCATTTATTCCATATCTTCTCTTTTTTATATTTGACAAAAAAGTGATTCAAAAAGCTTATTTTATCTTGAGTGTTAAAGATCACAGTTATATACAATAAACAGACAAATAATTAATCATTAAAGATTCAAAACAGCTTTTCATAGAAAACTGGTTTTCCATTGTCCAAAAATTATTGTAAGGCAAAAATATTAATATATACCGTTATATAAATAGTTGTAATTATCTTTTTTTTCAGATTAACCAATGTTCTCTTCAAGCTGAAAGTTCCATTACACATCCTGCAAGAGTCAGCTCTCAGATGCATGAGAAACACATTCATGAGGATTGCAATATCACCAGCACAAATAATACAATTTATCAAGAGAAATGTGAGAATGCCTCCTCAAGTTGTGAACAAAGTACTGAATTATTTGAAAATTCTGATAGTTGCTGCCATGTAGCAGGAATTTCCACAATACCACCTACAAGTGTCTTCTGTCATATAACTGAGCATGAAATTTTGAATATCACAAGTACAGAAAATACAAATGATCAAGTTCTATGTGAGGAGGATTCAGGTAGTTGTGAACAAAGTTTGGAAACTATCAGATGTCAGTTACCAGAACAGTCGAAATGTTTTGGAGAAATAGAAAATTCAGATTATCCTGTTGTTGAAGGCTCACCAGCTCATGTAAACCACACAGGAATTTGTTTTGATGAATTAATTGAAAGCATCAGTTGTGAGCCAATAGATGAAAATTCGGAGGAAGAAAATTTAAATGAATATTTGGATATAGATAAATTAATTGATGGAATAGAAAATTTTGATGATGATGAGGACAATGACTTTGAAGAAGATATAGACTTGTTGGTAGAAGAAAATAAATGTGACACTGTTCAAACAATCTATCGAGGACACCATATGCCGGTGTGGGTCAGCATGTTAATGGTATTACTGCATATGATTACTAGCTTTGTATCAAAAAAAGACTTGGAACACATTCTGATTCTTGTATCTTCTCATTGTTTGGAAACTCACCCAGGACTTAGGAGTTTGTATCATTTTAAGAAACATTTTGCATCAATGTCAACACCAATTGTGAAACATTTTTATTGCACTAACTGCCTTGGAAATGTAAATGAAAAAGACATTGTGTGTTCAAATCAGCATTGTTTAATTTCTCTGACAAATTCAAAATCGAAGTCGTACTTCATAGATGTTCCAATAAAAGATCAACTCAAAATTTTATTCAACAGACAAAAATTTGCCAGTTTAATAATAGAACGTTACAAACGAAATACTAAGAAGGATTTCATCATGGATATTATGATGGAAAAATTTATCAAAGATTATCAGGGTCTGACGGACCATTATCAGAGAAATTTCCATATAATATATCATTTGTTTTAAACACTGATGGAGTTTCAATTTTTAAAAGTTCTAAATTTGCATTGTGGCCTGTATATTTAATGATCAATGAACTTCCATATAAGAATCGAAAGCAAGTAGAGAATATGATTCTTGCTGGACTTTGGTTTGGTGACAGCAAACCAGTTATGTCAACTTTTTTGAAGCCATTGTATCAGTCTTTACGGGAACTTGAAAGTACTGGGGTTGACATTGTAATCAATGGTGATACTATAAATATAAAGGCTTTTTTGATTTGTACTTCAGCTGATCTCCCAGCCAAAAGCCTATTAATGCATATGAACCAGTTCAATGGAGAATTTAGTTGTGGCAAATGCACTCAAAAAGGAAGTACATTCAAAACTAATAAAGGAGGATCTGTACACATATTTCCATATGAACGTAACTTCATTCCAGAAAGGACTAAGCAGTCGTGTATTGAAAATGCCATCATAGCAAAAGAGACAAAGACAGTTACAATGGGAATAAAGGGTCCTTCCTTTCTTATGGGACTCCAAAGTTATGACTTTGTTGAAGGTGCAAGTATTGATTATATGCATGGCGTTTTGTTGGGTGTCACAAAACTTATGATAAAACTGTGGATCTCCTCTCCATTTAGTAAAGAGGATTTTTCATTACTTGAATATTCTGAAGTGATTGACCAACGCCTGCTTTCTATCAAGCCACCAAATTTTATTACAAGAGTGCCTAGATCAATCAGTTCACATTTCAAATACTGGAAGGCGTCAGAACTTCGCTCTTGGCTGTTCTTTTATTCGCTGCCTGTTCTGAAGGACATTATGGATGATTGCTATTACTTACATTTTGCAGCTTTAGTTGAGGCAATAAATTACCTTTGTGGTGACAACATATCTTGTGAATCAATAAGCAAAAGTGACCAACTGATAAAATATTTTGTTATGGTTTTTCCATCTCTTTACGGGGAAAGGTATCTGACTCTGAATATCCACCAGTTATTGCATCTTCCTGACTGTGTTCGAAATCTTGGACCTTTATGGGCATATTCATGTTTTTCATTTGAAAATGCAAATGGGGAACTCAACAAACTGTTTCATGGAACACAGAACATTGAACTACAGGTTTTAAGTTCTGTGAATATAATTCATCAATTGCCTTCTCTTTTAGAGTCCCTTCCAGATCAGTATAGAGACACATTTCAAAAACTTTACCCACGTAGGATGTTGAGACAAAGTAATAGTATTTACCTACAATTTCTTGGCAAGAAATATGACAGAGAGTTACAAGATTATGTTTCACAGCAGCTGATACAGATGCTTGGAATGATTCCACCAAATATAGAGTTTTATAATCGTGTAATATTAAGGGGACAGGTTTTGCATTCAAAGGACTATGAACGTGTTGTCACAAGGAATTCATTTACCGTCAAATATTTTTGTCCTGAGGCAAATTGCATAAAATATGGATTTGTGCAGTTCTATGGTGTTCATAAAACAGTACAATTTACGACCAATACAAGCAATGATGATTGTAGTGAAAAACAGTATTTTGCCTTTATATTACCTTTAGAGAATCTTGAGTCAGTCACCAGAAATGTGATCATGAATAATGCATTGAAAATTACAGTTCCTCATATTCATTCTTGTAACATTTCTTCTAAAATAGTTGTTGTTAAATTGGAAAACATAATGGGTATCTGTGTATATGTTTCTTTTCCTGATGGAGATTGTGGATACATTTGTGAACCAGCCAATACATTTGAAGCAGATTGAGATCAATTTAAAAAGTGTGGAAGATTAATTTTCTAATTTATTCTCAGCATCTTAATTAACTTACATTATATTCATTGTACATATGTTTTGTTAAACATGTTAAAATCAGTGTGTGCATATTAAAAATGTTAAAATTGGATAATTTTTTTTTTGGATTCACTTTCAAATATTATACAAGGCTAAATGTATTAAAATTTTCCCAAAGATTTGGCATACGTACACCATTTCCTGTACCTCTGTACTTTACGGTTTTATACTTTTTTGTATTTCTGTCTGCTTATGCACAAATGTAACAGTGCACAGTAAGATTTGTAAGTAACTTTTGTAGCAAAAAAACTCTCTTGTAAAAGGTTTGAATTCCATTTTAACAAATAAGATCTTCTTGCAAACCCTCTTGCAACAATTAGAAACTCATTTCTTTTAAGACAATCCTTTTGCAATATTACTGCGACATGACAGTTTTCTTGCAACATTGTTGCTACTTACCTGCAAACTTCTTGTAACATTTTTGTTGCAAGAATGTTGCAAGAAAGTTTTATTGCAACATTGTTGCAACTTATCTGCAAACTTCTTGCAAAAAATAAATTGCAAGAATGTCACAAGAACTTTTGCAGCTAGCTGCAACAACTTGCAACGTTCCTGCAAACAATTCTTGCAAACAGATTTAATTGCAGCAACATTGCAGGAGTATTGCTGCAATGTAGCAGCAAACTTTAGGTTTCTGTAAGGGTGATCGCATCATTACAGATTAGTACACAAATATAAATACATATGTCATTGTGTTAATTTTTTTTCGTTTACGTTTATTGTCAACACAGTATTAAATCGTCAGACATACTGTATTTGATGACATATCGTGGTTTAACATCTTATAGTCTATGATCTCACACTGAGCTCGCTTTCAGTAACTGCGTGCATTCATCAGAAATAATCTTCTTTTCGCCTGTTTTTGTGTTAAGTATACTCTTTAGTCGGGTTGGGTGACTTTCTGTTTGATTTTTTCTGGTTCGTCGGTTGCTGCTGTTGTTTTTTTTATTAATTCCTTTATTCGTATGAAGCTGACAGAGCCTTCTAGAGAAAAAAGAGAAAAAGTTGACTCCATCTTTTGTTTCACGTTCAGATATATAGATGATGTCCATTCACTGAATAATTCTAAATTTGGTGACTATATTGATCACACCAATCCCATTGAACCTACAATCAAATATACTACAGAAACAGAAAGGTCTGCTTCTTACCTAGACTTACACCTAGAAATTGATAGTAAGGCGGCTTTTGAAAAAACTTTACAAGAGAGATGACTTTGCTTTTCCTATTGTAAAATTTCATGTTTAGCAACATTCCAGCCGTACCCGAAGCGGAGTGTATATTTCTCAATTGATATGCTACTCCAAGTCTTGTGCTTCCTATCAAGATTTTATTGATAGTGGGTTGCAGCTGACAAGTAAGCTACTGAGCCAAGGTTTTCTCAGGGAAAAATAAGAGTGACTATATACCGGCTTTGACTACTGAGAAATACGACGGGTGCCACTACTGGAGCAGGAGTTGCTTTCCCTGGCTTGACTAGGTTTTAAATATATAAGTTTACGAGAAACAGGCGTATCATCAATTTTTTTTTGGATACTATAATTAACTCTCTCTCTCAGAAATAGGGAGTAATTTCTCGTTGTTGTGTGTTTTATGTTTGTCTTTTGTTTCATTTTGTTGGACATGGTCTTTTCTGTCTTACGTTTTCTGTCTGTCCTTTTCGTTTCTTCGAATTCCTTTTTCTTGAGGTTAATGTTAAATTGTTGTATATATAATAGTCTGTATACGATGCAGCGACGTCAAGATTTAAATCTAATGAAGTTATGGTTTGTTTGTATGCCGTACTGTTACATTCATAACACATGTAAAGGGAGAGGGAAAATCACACAAAATTGTTGTTTGTTTATTTGTTTGATTGGGTTCAACACTACTTTTTAACAATATTTCTATCACAACGCGG
>JARWCS010333721.1:0-11988 GCA_034783895.1 Geukensia demissa | reverse complement strand
TTTTTTTTTTTTTTTTTTTTTTTTTTTTTTTTTTTTTTTTTTTTTTTTTTTTTTTTTTTTTTTTTTTTTTTTTTTGGCAAATACATTTCCAAATCTACATAAATCCCTTTTATACTTTCCACTCTCTTGCAACAGTTGTTGAAGCTTTCCATTCAATAACTTTTTAGCTCACCCACCCAAAGGAAGCATTTTTGGGAGGTCCTTTACAAATTTCATTGTTTTGTCCTGATTAGACTACAAACATGGCTGCCACTGACAATTTTTGTTTCTGATTGGCTGATTTTAAAAAAAAGTCCTCTCCTGTAAGCCGCTTGTCTCTTGTGAATATTTACTTGGCAGTGTAAAATTGAGTAATAAATTTTTTGGTGTCTTGCATCAGTTGTGTCATACGTCCCTTCTCTTATGCAAAATTTTTACTACAAAATTCAAATTGAGATATGTTTCAGCTGTTTTGGTTTTGTCTCTGCAAATGTTATGGTAGTGATTGCATTTGCTCCATGAAATTCTGGTTAAAACACCCTCTGTGGTCTATAGCAGCCTAGCACCTCTATTGTGGATGGTCTCAAGTTGCTACCTGGCCAGATTAAGCCAAAGACATTCAAATTGGTATTTGGTGTGCGTTTACTTAGCACATGACATGTAGGAGTAAGAGCAAAGACTGGTTGGTCAGAATAATTGGATTTTTTTTCCTGTGGACTGTTTCTTGTGAGCTAGCACAGTTAAAATTCTGGTCAAGGTTGAATCAGGCCTTACACATCAATATGGTCTCATTGTAAATGCTTGCTTTATTTGCTGTCCGTTTTACTCAATCTTCTGGTTTTTGTTTTCCCTCTTGGTATTTCCATTTCACAAATTGAACCAATTAATTATTAGAATAACTGATATTGAGAAAAAACCAAGGATGAAGATTGCCAGAAATTCAATGTACACATGATATGAAAAATGTTGGATCATTAATATTATACTAAAATCCAATCATAAATTAAAGTATATTTTTTTTTGCAGGGAAGAAATAGTAGACTTACAGAAAGGAGACCAACATATCATGAGATACAGACCCATCGCTTCACTGGTATCTTCAGGGGCAGTCTCTTTAATATGACAAATAAAATATTACTTAACATAATTTCTCCTGTCCCATTTTTATTGGCATTGAAGGCATTAAGCTGTGTCCTGTGAGCTGTTGAATATATTACCGTGCCCATAAACACTTCAGATTTTTAACTGTTGTGAAAAATTATCCAATTTCCTACAAATTATGCCAATTCCTGTTGTCAAACTCTCTTAAAACCAGTTTTAATTGCAGTGAATTTGTTTAACTGCAAACCTTTGTCGTCCTATAATGTTCTAGGTCTGTCATTCACTTTGTCTGTATACAGTAATCTGTCCATTCAATAACATTTAAGCTTGGAGGTTCTTTACAAATTTTCATTGTTTTGGCCTGATTGGACTACAAAAAAAGACTGCCACTGGCAATTCCTGTTCCTGATTGGCTGATTTTAAAAAAGTCCTCTCCTGTAAAACCACTTGGTGAAATGTAACAATATTTTACAAGAAGCTTTTATGGCTTTTATGTAATGCTGCCATGAAGGATTCATGTTTTCTTAACTGCTTGGCCAAATGGATTAATATTTGATATGGAGCGTCTATGTAACTTTCTGTATGAAATGTCCTCATTTTGTCTTGACCAGACAGAATAGCCACCATGGATGAATGAATGAATGACTGAAACATAAAATATTTTCTCCTTTAAAACCACTTTGTCTACCAGGTGAGGGAATACAGCTCCTGGGAGCCTCTGGTTTACAACAACAGAAAACTGTAAATATTAATCCAAACAACGGCCTCAGAGCTACCAGGTTCTTGTCATTGGCTGTCTTACAATCATGCAATAATCCGTGTTGTGCAAGATGTACACACTTATATATATTGATTCAGAACAAGATGGCAGTGCTGTTGGAATAACAGATTTTTACTACCAATTTATAACAAAGTTAAAGTTATCCAAACTTGTAGAAGGAGTTAAAGTCACATGTCTGGTATAAGAATTGAACACTATGGGCCTAAGTAGGATGCCTTACAAGATTCCAGAAAAGAAAACCAAGATTAAGGGGCAAAAAGTTTCAGCTTTCTAATAAATGGTTAAAATAAAGGGCTTCATTTACTTTAGGGTACCAAACCCTATGAGACATATCTGTTCTCATCCTTACCCTCAACCCAACCCTAACCCTAACCAAACCCTAAACCCTAACCCTTATTAGCCCATAATCAAAAAACATAACCATACACAATATCCTAATCCTTTAGTACTGGGTCCCCTAAAGTAAATGAAGGCCAAAATGAATACTTAAATACGTTTTCCAGTTCTGTAAAGTGATTCAATTCAGAAAAAAAATACATATCCAGTAAAAGGGTGGCAAAAGTAAGTGTAAAGTAATTTTGGACTTCATCATTTGGAGTAAGGGGTTTGTCTGTGTGGTTTATAGTTTCTACAGTTTGTGAAAATTAGAAATTTAAACTTAGCTATGTTCCTGAAAATTAGCTTTCAGAGCTGTGACGAACCTGGGGATTGTATCATATGACATAAAATTTGGAGCATTTCACTTTAATTGCTTTTATATCAGCACAATGAACCATAAATTTATCACTGATCAGAATAGAAAAAGTGAGCAATGCTCACCAAATGATAACATTTGCTCCCCAAAATGTAGCATTGGCAAAGTGCATGGTTTACAACCAATGTCACTCGGAACAAAATAAGTAGATAGGTATTGCATAATTTTAGTTTGTGGGTTGTACAAAATGTCATTAAAAACAATATGATATGCACAATGACCTAGAGTACTAATCATTTCCTGAAAGTTTCATTGAAATCCAGTAAATAACCTAAGATCATGACTGTAGAGCTGTAACGATATACTGGTTTATGATATAACGCGATATGATTCAGCAAATAATGCTCCAAATAATATTATATTCGTCTGCAAAAACATTTCTGTGATTGTTTGATTAATTAATTAGGCATTGAGAGCACACACTACAATAATTTGCACAGCTACAACACTTTATAAAGGACATCATTGATAATTTTATTTCAGTTTTCAAGAGGAGGGCTGACCACTTTGTGTTAGATACAAAAGTAACATAAGCATCCTTAAAAATAGCATTTAATCGCTGGATCGGCCAAATATTCCACCAAGCCGCCCTCAAAGCTTTTATTTCACTTCAGTTTTCAACTATCTAGACTGGCCGTGGCTGTCAGAAATACTGTGATACAAACTACGCAAGAACTAGCATAAATCAAATGTTTATACCAAAGATTTGAACTCGATATCTGTGTCCGGTGTCTATCTTCTATACAACCACACCACATGCACTTCTCAAATTTAGATTAAAAGATCTAATACATAGTTGCTTTCTCCAAAAGAACGAAGAAAGACGATACAAGTGCATCGATTATCGATAGAACCAAAACATTAATTAAACACAACTCAAAATCAAAAAATAAATAAGCAGAGGATGATAAATGAAAATATAAGATTATCTTATTGATCCTACTTCACAATATATTCAGTTAGGTGGACAAGATTTCCAGCAGACGATCGGCATTCCAACGGGAACTAATTGTGGTCCTCTCCTATTCGATCTATTTCTTCTCTCATTTGAGGCCAGGGCTATTGCAAAAGACAAAAAAGCTATCCCAAACCTTTAATTTCAGCTTCCATTATAAAGATGATGTTTTTTCATTGAAAATGCTCGATTCGGTGATTATCTTTAATTCATCTACCCGAATGAGCTTGAAATTAAAGACACAACTACAGACATTACAAGTCTGTCGAATACCTTGATCTTCATCTTGAATTAGAAAATATGTAAATTTAATGCTTCGTACAAAACTATATGACAAACGTGATCACTTCAACTTCCCAGTAGTCGACATCCCGTTCATTGGAAGTAACATTCCAGCTGTCCCATGTATGGCGTTTACAGTCTCCCAGCTCAAACAATTTTCAAGAGCATTTGTCCAATACAGCGATTTTCTATACAGCTGACTAGTTGACACATGAACTGCTTAAACCGGGATATGAAGTCACTCCTGAAATTTTACTGGACAGCAAAACATGGCGGCCGGTATGGAATATCAAAGATGTATACAGATCGTTTCCTGTGGAGTTGTGGAGTAATAATAACAAGTTGTTCACTTCTTTTCCTTGGGGTTGTAGTCCCTTCAAACCTTCCTCTTAATCCTGATATAATTAATACCGGAATGGAAAATGTGTCTTTAAAGAGGCGATTAGCGCTTATCCAGTTTTTAGACCACCTGTGCTCACCCTCTGTTTTTGGTGGAGTCTGCATTGTTCATAGTTGTATGTTTGATTTTAGTTTTATATGGAGAGTATGTTTCATGTTCCGTCTTGTTACTGTTCTAGAGATTGTCTTGTCTTTTCCCGCCTGACTTTCACTTTGTACCATACAAAAATGGGTTGGTTCAACGAACCACACATGATAAGGTTTGTTAGTTACCTGCCCAAAGTCGGTGGTTCTCTCCTAGTACTCAGGCTTCCTCCACCAGTAAAACTGACCGCCGCGATATGCCTGTAATATTGTTGGAAGTGACGTTAAACCCCAATCAAACAAACAAAAATCATGTCTGTTTCGCAATTTTGTTTTGCACTAAGGTTTTCTTTCGCTTCCCCTTTTCTGACAAAACAAAGTGAACTAAATATTGTATATTTCCATGAAGTTTAGAATCGGTCTTGCGGTGTAAATGGTGAAGTCCAACGTGTTCATACCATTGCAAGAGGGAAGGGACATTGATTTGATGATGTGGAAGGACAAGATGGTGACGAACCGTTAAAAACTAACAAATTTAACTGACTTATTAAAATAAGCTTTCTGTAAGTATTTATTATTATTTTTAAGGCGAGAAACAAAGGAAGGGGGACTGGAAATGAGGGTCGGTAGGAAGGGGAGAAAATTACCCCCTGTCTGCCCCTCTTTATTGTATTATATCACACATCATTATGATTTAATGTCAATTTTGAATTGAATTAATTAAGCAGTTTGAATTTGTGCCGTCTTTTTCTGGTATGAGCTTTCAACCTTTATACATAAAGTAAAAAATAGAGAACCATTTTTTCCATCAAATCCAGTGTGCAGAAAAAACTTTCCAGTTAAACCGCGATGTCACAATTGTGTTATACAGTATGTCTGAGATGACAGGGGAGCCGCGACGTTGGAGCCTGCTCCAATAAATCGCACATTGTTGCACCAGAAATGAGAGAAGGTCATTGTTAATTACATTTGAGTTGAAGGCTATTAAATATATGTTTACAGCAGTAAACACGTAACCTTAAGGTCGCATAAACTTGTTTGTTTGACCTAAATCAACTGACCTTGGACATCACTTTGTATAGGAAAATATATCAACAAGCAAGGGTGCGCAAATCCAAAAACAAAGCAAGATAGATAAGGAGCGGGCACCTACTCCATCGACAGTCCCTGCACGGACTAAAGCCTAAATAGAGAGCCTTGTTCCAGATTTTAAGCTCATCTGGTCATCTGAGCTTTTGGCGTCCGTTGTCTGTTGTCCGTCAAAATTATAAAAAGAATCTCTGAAACCACTCACCCAATTTGGACCAAACTTTGGTGGAAAGGTCCTTGGGTGGTCCTCTATTAAAATTATGTCTGGCATCCCGTCCGCATTCCAAGATGACCACCGTTACTAAAATAGAAATAGGTGGTCAATTTTAAAAACTTCTTGTCTGAAACTTCTGAGCCAATTGGTTGGTGATAGGTCTTTACATGGTCTTCGACCAAAATTGTGCCCGGCATCCCTGCCAAACAACCAAGATGGCCGCCACAGCCGACCATAGTTTGACCCTATGGGTATTGACTTGAAAATCTTGTCTGAAACTACCGAGCCAATTGCAAACAAAATCTGGTGGAAAAGATCTCCATTTAAAATTGTGTCCGGCATCCCAACCCACCATCCAATATGGCCGACCAGCTGAGTTTAGTTTAACCTATGTCCCTATACTCGTAATGAGTGGTCGTTAGTGGCCAGCTTCAAAGGCTAAATTTCCCCGGCCTGAACCCAGCTAACTCCTTTTGTAATTTTTTGTTTGATAACTTGTTCTCGCCAAGAATATGCATGAAAAAGTTGCCACTGGACGGTAAACAAACAACAAACAATCAATAAATCAATAAAAATTGTGTTGTAGCCACCAACGACGACTCATTACGAGCTGTTGTAAAGGGATCTTTAACGTGCTAAGAGCGTGGGCATGACGGTAATGTTCCCGTCCGCGACGGGTCAAGAATCTATACATCCCTTCCAAACAAAGGACGCCCTTATATATATAATAGAAGGGGTTTTAACCCTGGCGGAGAAACCGAGTAGCCTATTTCTAAACCCCGATTACAATAGGGTGCTCGAGTATTTATTCATCCCGCCCAACCAACGGACGCCACCTTTAGCAGGGGTTTTACCTGTAGACGGAAAAACCGAACGACCTATTTCCCCGGCCGCCTCCGGGGACAATACAATTTACATTTTTTATATTCATATGTATCAATTCACTTAACTAATGCAACACAGGTATTCTCAAAATGAAAAGATTATTCAGACACCAAAAAATATGAAATAATGGTGGGGAATTGAATAGCGGTGTTTGCTTAACCTTTTGTTTAACCGCAAAAGACACAAGGAGCGATGGTCCATGATCTACCGTAAATGAATTAAAATTCTCATAGCATACCATTCATTTGAGTAAGCAGAGAATGCAATTGAATATGGAGCAATATTTAAAACTTGTTAAAACGTCTGTTGGATATTTTCGATTCTTCCCATTTCTCCTTACGAAATCTTACCAAGAGTACCATAATTTTTTTTCATTGAGACATTTACTTAAGTATTGATTTCATTTGAATAAATTCTACTTAAGAACTGTCAGCCGACTGAAAAGCTGAAAAGTTGGTGAGCAGAACCTAAAAACACAAAAGATGCACAAATTTATCAACACATAATAATACTTTGGACACTGACGGCGGTGCGGTGTGATATCCCACCCATCCACACACATGCTTATCTGTAGTTGATCTAGTAGTATCGGATTAGCTTATCTGTACTTGAACTAGTAGTATCGGATTAGCTTATCTGTACTTAATCTAATAGTATCGGATTAGCTCATCTGTACTTAATCTATAGCAGTATCGGATCAGCTAACCCGTACTTAAGATAGTAGTATCGGATTAGCTTATCTGTACTTAATCTAGTAGTATCAGAGTATCAGATCGGCTTATCAGAGAAGATTATGTGAACGATTGATCAAATAAAGAATATAAAAGGAAGAAATGGTATTCGCTATTATTTTGCTATAAAACATAAGGCAACTGTGGCCAAACGTCGTTGTTTATTCTCAAGTCTGTACAGAGAATTCCATATGGTATGTTTAGTGATAGTAAAGATATTTTAAAAAGATTTTCACGATAATTTCATTCGTCATCAATGACCTCGACCAAAAAGAAATTGGTTTTGTGCCGGATTTTTCTTTACCAATACAGCGGATATGAACCCTTTATTGAGATGAACCCGCACCTTATTCGTTATTGTAGATGTCCAATACAATTATTATAATTGTTAATCTATGTTCATGGCACTCTTGGGCCCTTAAATCGGTCGATTAAGTATTTTTCTTCTTCATACACAAACGAGAAGGGCCAATTTTATTATGTACCTATTTGTCCTGTAATACTAAATTTAGAATTTGACAAAAAAGTTTATAAACTGTTCAGAATTTTTTAAACAAAACTGCTAGTAAATGGAATTTTTTACCACCAAAAAATTCGGATTATAAAAAATTATTGCATTTTCCATTTTTATTTATTGAAGGAAGAAACAGCAAAAAATATAAATACAAAAAACTAGAGATTCAGTTGTTTAATTGAATGAATTTTATTGCATAAGCAACATCATGCCACATATCTCCTATTGTTATATTTTTCATTTGCGCCAATTACCATTTCATTCCTTTCATTTGCGCCAATTTTAAATACAGGTAATGCAAAGTAACCTTTCAATTGCGCCAATTTTAAATACAGGTAAGTACAACAGATTTGTTCTACTTGTATTCTCTTCCGTTCGCCAGGTACGATAACGTGCCACCCCCCCCCCCCCCTTTCCTGCTCACCACAGGGAGGTGGACGTAGGTTTTCGAGCAGGCCAAAGTTAATTTTACAAAATAGAATAACACAATATTTACAGTGTCAGAGAAAAGCAGTCAAACCAATAAAAGAGCTATTTTCTTCTTCTAAAATTTAGTTTAGTAAAATTTGTCTACAAGAGTATATAAAAGCAACAATCCGGACATATCTGCTTCTGTCGATGTCGCCACTGACATACAACCTGTTCCTTTGCATGCTTATGTACAGCTGCTGGCATGTAAAGAGTCCTCATTTTAATGTAGGTGGAAGTCTGGATCTTTTTGATAACATTCAAGTATATAAAATATTTGGATAATCCGAGTAAAATTGAATGGGCATTAAATGACTCGGGACATTGTTTGTCTTTAATATTTACAATTTTCCACGGGTGCAGCAGCCCATTACTTACTTATTTACTACATAATCCATACAAGCAATACAAGTTTTATTACTGCATTACCTTAGTTAATGCATTATAACGGTTACCTGTGAAATTAAAATGGCGCAAATGAAAATAAAAAAATTGGCGCCAATGAAAATTGGGCGTTTTTTCAAATTGGCGCAAATGAAATGCGCCCAATGCTATAGCACAATACAAGATATACAAGTATGACAAAATGACGGAGAACAAACAATTATTGAAGTGAAGGTCATAAACTTCGATAGATTTTGGTTTAATATTTTTAGATACATTTTAAAACTGTTCGGAATCGGCTCTGTAGAATAAAAATTAATACTGCAGGAATATGGCACTGTCTCTTTCTCGGACTGTAAACTAATTTAAGAATCTTACATAAGGTTGGAGGTTTCAGTTATTAACGTCCTATCGTGGTTGGAGTGCTGTCTCTCTGACATTTACCCCATATCTTTTCATTTTCATATATACACGTCCGTACGGCAGTGCACTGCGACGGACGGATTACGGATATAGAGTCAATTTTCTCTTTGAATTTTAAGTCTTTCAAAAGGGGACACAAACTACCTTTTTTAACCGAAAGGGCACCTTGGCCTTCATCAAAATTAGCCAAAGATGAATTTGTAACTCGGCTGTCGATTGACAGCTGGATTCCTGTACTTACTGTTGAATTTGAATGTCATCGCATTTTATTTTGGGTCTTACACGTGATTTTGTTTTGGATCTTTGACCATTATTGAAGGCCTAAATGTTACCTGTAGATGTTTGTAATTTATACGTTTTGGATGGCTGTCTGATAGAAAATCGTACCACTTCCTACTAAAGCTCCTTTGTTGGAGTCTGATTCTAATGGGGTTTTTTATTTCTATTTGACGAATTCGTTATGTCGTTGCTGTTTTTATCCGCTCCTTAATATTTATTTTACATGCTGTCTTTATGTAAGCCCATTAATTGGTAATAAAGTATTTCCTTTTTTATTCCAATTTAGGGTGGTGATCCGATTTTTAGCTGCATGATGTAGTATGACAGTAAATTATTTTTTAATCGCATTCGTTCCAAAAATCCGATAAATTCGGAGCATTTTAGAGAAAAGGTAATAAAAATGTCACATATATTACTGTGAATTTACAATGTATTTATCCCTTGGGATCCACACTTAATTTGATAAATAAATGAATTTAATATAAATATTTTGTATTATTACTCTTCATGTAAGAATCTTTCATTAGAATTTCAATGTAACTATTTTTAAATATTTTTACAAAGGACAGATAGTGTGATGTAATATGCGAATACATATTAAACGCGTATCCATGTAATATGCCTGTAAAAGGTGGTCTTTAAAAAATCATGTGATAATTAATGGGCGGTGTTTTCTCACTTTGATTGACAATGAGGTATAACAACAATAATATTGTGTGTAGTCCGTCTAATATATGCCACAATATGTCCCAAGGTACAAGGCATGGTGTATTGTGGCATATTTCACGGAAAATACAATATTATTGTATATAAATAACTGAATAGGTATAACCATCTAATATTTGAGTATAGACATGCATATGCCATATTTGTCGGGAAAAGTATGTGTGTTTTTTTTTTAACATTATGGAATTAAGTTAGTTGCAATGAAGAAAGCGTTGAGAGAATTCGAAAAACATGGGTGATTGCCCCTGGACTGGTTTTCGTGCATATTCAGTTAACAATTTATCAAAAAATTATTACTTTTCATTTAAGAATCTCTCTCATTAGAATTTCAATTCTTCTATTTTTACATACTTTTTACAAGGGGGTAAATAGTGTTGGTATTATATGCTGATGTATATTAAACGCTGCCTGCAAGGCGGTCTTTGAAAAATCATGTGATAATTAATGGGTGGTGTTTACTCCCCTTCCGGGTCGTGCATTATGCCTTATAACCTTGGCACTAACTTATTTTGCATATTACACAGAAAACACAATATTTTATACGCATCTTGACAACACATCATATACTGTGTTCGATGAAATCTCGTGTTGAGAGGCTTTAACATCAGGAATCTTTCTTTCAGTAACTGCGAGCATTCATTAGAGATGTATCTTCTTTTTGGCATGTATTTTTGTTTAGTATATTTATTGTAATTAAGGTACTCTCTAGATAGTATTATTTGGTAAATTCCTCTGTTTTTCTCGTGGTTTGAGTACAGTCTCTTTGACATCTACCCCATACCTTTTCATCTACATATACTGATTTTCGGGGGGGGGGCTTGGATTTGTATGAAGTCCAGAAAGCTTCGCGGGCATGATTTTTTTTCATAGTTTATATAGGAAAATTTCTTTGGAATTTTTTTTCCAATGGACAGACTTTGGGCCAGAATATTTTTTCACTGCAGGTGCTGGCAAGATTATTACTTTTTTTGGACAAAAGTCTAGGGTCAAAATTTTTTTCTAAAAAATCCCAGCCCCCCGAAAATCAAATGGTCCGCGCCTGAACAAATTTTACTAATCAAACGTTTTATTGGTATAAAATCCACATTATAAGGATTATGACCAGTTACAATACAAACATTGCAAATAAATAGAATATATATGAGTCACTAAACTTGATACTTGATAGTGTTCTCAGAGAGATATTATACCAATTGTACCATTGTCTACAATCATTTCTGTTAAGACAGGTTTTTTGCTTGTAACGACCATTTTATTAATTGAATTTTTATTTCTTGTCCATATTTTGAACCCCCACCCCCACACACCATGATAGTGATGCACTCTGAAAAAAATCTTCCCCAAACCTGGGATTAAAAAGGCATTGTGTATTTTAATCCCAGCCCAAACTTAAGACTTTTATTAGTTTTTTAAAAATTGTCTGGACGAAAAAAAATGTATTAAACTGCATTAGAATAAATGGGCAAACCTGGCTGAACAGTCCGGTTCAGCCCACCGCAGATAATCAGATGCATATTAGCTTTCTACCGTCCTATCTGCGGGGAACATTTGCTCTGTCAAAATTTCTTTAAACATTTCTACAAAAAATAAAAAAAATAATAAAATGATATTATTGACACATCATTGTGATTCTGGACAATATAGCTGCGGAGCCCTTAATAAGTCAATAAAAATATTCTTATTCTATATCTTATTTTTTTCCTACAAAATTATCCAAGCCTAAAATTTGTATTTTCTCCGATTTTTAAAGCGGTCATCGGACTACAGAAGTCCCCCATACACGTTGTTTACTGATGTTCCTAATTAAACGGTAAGTGTATTAATGTGGCTTGTTGCAATACACACAGCTGATCAAGCAGTTTCCATGCACGTCGGTGAATTTTTTAACAAAAATACTGGAATCTGATTCGATGGCTAATTTTAAAGGCACGTTGATTGGT
>JARWCS010333690.1:0-11989 GCA_034783895.1 Geukensia demissa | reverse complement strand
TTACAAACATGTACCAGTACTTTATTAAATACATGTCATTGTTGACAAAATGTCGTCAGCTGTTCCTACTTCCGGTTTGGATAGCGTTTTCGTTTAATCGCAAACTCCGCTTAATTGCAAAATTTTCTCTGACAAATAGGCTTTGCAAATAAGCGGAATCCACTGTATTAGTAAAAAAGAATTTCAGAAAGTTATATTTGCCCAATCAGATTTTCTAAGGGGATTGGTCATAGGACCACTGCTCAAGCAGACAACTGTTTTCTGAAGCAAGCTTGAACAAATACAGTTGAACTCAAACACCAAACAGAATTGGGACCAATAAAAATTATTATAGTTAGAACTGTTCAAATAATCAAAGTTCAAACAATTGTGAGAATGTGAAATTAACTTGAAATAGGTTCCAGGTATCCATTGTGATCAAGTCATTGGAGTGTACCCCTTTTGATCGAGTCATTCAAGTTCAAGGTACCCATTGTTATCGAGTCATTCTAGTTCAAGTTACCCATTGTGATGGAGTCATTCAAGTTGGAGGTATCTTTTGTGATCAAGTCATTTGAGTTTGAAGTACCCATTGTGATAGAGTTCAAGGAAAAAATTGTAATCAAGTCATTCTATTGCGACCCATTGTGATCAAGTAATCAGAGTTTAAGGTACCCATTGTGATCGAGTCATTCAAATTGTGAGATACCTTTGTGATCGCATCATTTGAGTTTGAGGTACCCATTGTGATCGAGTCATTCAAGTTCAGAGATACCTTTGTGATCGAGTCATTTGCATTTGAGGCCCCAATTGTGATCGAGTCATTCAAATTGCGCGATACCTTTGTGATCTAGTCATTTGAGTTTGAGGTATCTATTGTGATCAAGTGACCTTAATTCCACTGTAATCTTTACTTAACCTGTGGATACTGAACAAATTTTCAGTCATGATAGTGTTTAAATTTCGACTGTTTTCTGAACCTGTGGAAGCCGAAAACAAATTTTCAGTCCCAACTATTTGGTTTGAAATAATTTGCTCTTTAAATTATTAAGGTATATGGGTAGATTAACAAAACTTACGACACAGGATATCCTCTAGTTTGTGTGGCCTGATCACATCTCCGTAATCCCTCTTCATTTACACTTAAAACCTACAAAATATGACAATGCCTTTACTATGGTTTACTATTGTTCTCATTTTATATATCCCTAAATATCATATTCAATATCTTTGCCATAGGTAATCCAACCATTCTATTCTTAACTTTTACCTTTAACCATATGGCTAAAATATATATGTGTATGTTTTGGTTACATGCTGAAAAAACAAAAGGTGTAGTTAGTTTGGAAAAGTAATTTTATTCTATTTTATTTTTTCTTTTTTTCCATCGTTAAAAATCAGAATTTTCTAAGTTTTCTCCAGTCAGTATCAGTCTGATCTAGTTTTGCAATGTCTCAAACTGAAAGTCAACATATTAATTAAAAAAGTTGTGTACTGACTTTTTATGTCTGATAATAGAATATTTCATCAAAAGGAAGTTCTCAAACTATAATACTAAATGGTACCAAGTACTATTACAATGTATAAGTATCACAAATATCCAATATTGGTGTTTATTTCTAATTAGAAAATTAAGAGTTTATCAACAATGTCACAAGTACCCCATTGTGTCAGGTACTGAGTGGAACATTGTAAATAAAAATATTTTGTAATGATATGAAAAATTAACATAAGAAAATAACAGTTGATGGTTATTATAGTAATGTCTTTCTCAATAATTTTAAAAAACAATTATACACAAACAAATTGATCACTTATTCCCCTAAGGTTAGCATAATGAATCTAATGTTCTTTTCATGTAAAATTAACATGAAATTGTCATTAAGGGTTGTAGGAATATGAATTATTTACCAATTATATTTTTGGTGTGCAGATTATCACAATTACATTTGTGGAGGATTCTTTAGGTTTCTAGTTTAAGAGTATCTAAAGGGAAATTTTTGATTTATAATATTAACTTATCAGTTAAAAGGAAATGGATAGGTACTGAACACATATATGACTCTTAAATAAAATTTTTTATTGTCAATTGAAGGAGAAAATTGATCTAAAATGGTAAAACTACAAACAAAGGGCTACCAGGAGCCTGTATTGTTCACCTGCCATCACACACATAGGATCAAAGCTTAGCTGCAGATGGCTCAGTATTTTATAAATACTTAAAGAAAAATGCACACAAGGTCTTATGTTAATATAAAAAAAGATGTGACACGAATGTCCATGAGACAGCTATCCACCAAATGACAGTCGAATTTAAACTTCTACAGGTCCCATTACGTCCTTCAATAATTAACTGGAGTCCATACCATCACTGAAGCTGTAAAAGGCCCCCAAAATACAAAATGTTGACCTCATCCAAAGTATACGTACATGTTTTAATATTCCCTCTTCCCCAACACTCCTGATCAAACCTTTTACATCCATCTGACCTAACTTCAGGACATACAGAGGTCGTCCATCTGAAACAAAGGAAAGAAACATTTTTACAAATGGAAAGTTTTGCATAAAATTTGTATTTATTCCAGAAGGACCGTAGTAACAAAATTTCATGCAGAGTTAAACCCGACATCTGCCAGCAGAGACCATCCAACTCCACATAATTTATATAAAAAAGACCTGTTTTAAGAGACTAAATCTCTTGAAAGATAATTTTAATGTTGCAAAAGGCGATCTCTGTAAGAATTTGTACCAAATATGTTGAATATTCAGTAGCGTAAAAGTATTAGGACTCGTGGATTCCAATTATTGCGGAAACATAATTATATCCCAGGGTTTCCTATTGCGCGTATATTGGGCATGTCTCATAGTGATACCAAGTTAAAAATACTTTTCGCAGGTATGAATTTTCCTGATAAAATTTTGTGCATAGATAGCAAAATTAAAACATCACAAATATTACTTATTTAACAGTATTCAAAATATGTTGCTTATTTTGTATCAAATAGGTATATAGAATCCAAAAGACTTAAAAATTTCTCTGTTTGAAGTTTCAGCTGTTAAAAGGCTGTTCACACATGTACTTAATTTTGTTGAACTTTAGGAATTTCATGGAAATGATACTATTTACAAAGTGTCACTGTGGTGCCTTTTACAGCTTGCCTTACCTTGTGGACCTGTGTCCAAATTTGAGGGCCAAAATGTGTTTTTAAATGTAATTTATACTTTATGGATATCTGTCTTATAGACTATCAAACCACATCTTCTTTGTCTATATGAAATTGGCTATGGGTTTCTTATTATTGTAAACACAGTTAATTCATGATATGTAAATTTTTGTTGATTTTAGTTAAAATAACTTCACAAATAACACATTTTTAAATGCAACCTATACATTTTTTCATACTCATTATGCAAAAATTTAAAATGCGAAAAAAGAAAACAGAAAAATATTCATCTTTATAATGAGTTATCTACCTTTATCACAGTAATGCCATCCCCCTGTGTAGTACTGGTCTATCACTTCACTGGCCTGATATGTTTCTAATAAATGATCTACATTGTGGAGCTTTCTCCAAGCCATCGAGTGGACAAGCATCTCCCTGGCCCTTTCTCTGTGAAAATCTCTGGCCCGCAAAAATCTTAAAATGTGTGCATCTTTTGGAATCTGTTGGATAAAATGATCATGTGTTTTAGGAACAATATTTTATTTTTATTTTATTTATTCAAATAATATAGGGTTATTGCATGAATATTGGTGAATATTGTCCAAATGAAGAATATTACATTGCTTCAGCTTGCAATTAATATTCTATGAGTGACTATATGCATCAATATTCATGAATTTACCCTTTTATTGTATACCAAAGCTTTGAAAAACATCTTAAAATAGCATTTATGTCATTAGTGACATCACTTTTGTTAGTGTATATTGCACTAGTGCAATATCACAGAATATTGCATGCTAACTTTGGGTTAGGTTATTCATGGAATATTATACTGCTATTCAATAAAATCAAATACAGTTGAACTTCAGTAACTTATTCGTCAACATCCCCAATAATAATTTTTCGAATTAGGCCACATCAAGTTAGTTCTTAGGTTCTTATTCATTTTAATCCATGCCTTAAAGAAGTGTTTATATTAACAAGGTTTAAATAAATGCAATGACTGAAATATAGTATCAAAGTTACCATGGTGTTTGAACTATTCTAGTTCTTGTGGACGGACGACGGACGCCAAGTGATGAGAAAAGCTCAGGTGAGATAAAAAAAAAAGAAATTCCTGCGGCAGTATCAAGATATTCCTTGTACTTCAAGTTTTCAATAATTCTCAAGATAACAAATTAATTTACCTTTCCTTTATGTGTAGTCTGGAGACTTTGGCGTAGTTGGACAAGACTGCTTTCTTGTACTGGAGTCAAATTACCAAGGAAACGTTCAATATAAACATCTTCCAGTTTTCTCCCAGTCAGATCAGGAGAACAAGCACCTAAAATACAAATTTTGTCAATTATCAAACTTTATCGACCTCAGACATATTTGTCATCCTTTGAGTGCAAATAATAGTGCCCAAATCAAAAAGCAGTAGATACCATTGCCCCTATGATTTCTCTGATTTAAAGTCCAATTAAGGGAAAATTAAGGGAATGTCATGTCAATGGAAAACAGGTTATTTTATATCAGCTGCAATTACAAAGTCAATGTATTTGGACCATATGATAGTTTACCATAAGAATACAAAAATATTCATTTTTTTTTTTGTAAGAAGTTAACATTTATTATGACATTGGCAATAGAAATACCATATGTGTAAAGAACAAGGGTTGTTAAGCCAAATTTTTGGTCCCAAAACATTTTAATGTTGTTTCACGAAATCTAAACTTTGTGCCAAATATGGGGCTTATGGTAACTACTCCTTTCTTTAATATCAAGTT
The DNA here is from genome assembly GCA_034783895.1 of Geukensia demissa. Taxonomy (NCBI): domain Eukaryota; kingdom Metazoa; phylum Mollusca; class Bivalvia; order Mytilida; family Mytilidae; genus Geukensia; species Geukensia demissa. Next base: position 7,077 of record JARWCS010333690.1, on the reverse strand, counting down.
TAAGAGTGGTTGTCTATCCAGAAACATTATAATTTGGTGATAATGTTAAAAATCATAATTTGTTTAATTTCTTAAATTTTTCTTTTGAATTTTTGACCTGATTTAAAACTATTGTACCAATACCTTTATTGTTTTGTGACATCAATGTCAACTCATAACTTAAACCACTTACCAACTTAGGACAAATGACATCCATATGCCATTAAGCTTCCCCATAAAAGCTACACTAATATCATATTTCATTTTATTAGACCTATCACATTACAATAATCTATAATTATTACATTATTGGTTGTAAAAATCCATTCTCATATCAAAAATTTGATTATAATAAATGACTGAACTATTGCATTAAGCTATAAAATGTTAAATGATCTAAGGCCCTTGCATTTTGAACAAATGAAAGAGAATTTTAATTCTGACAATATTCTGAATTATTGCTTCAACAAACCATCTTGGTGTAATGGAAAGATGAGCAAATATCAACTTTTGAACTTTATGACCTTGAACCCTGATAGAGAAGGTTATCCAATCAAAGTTTTACTTTGTGTGAATGAATATCAAAGGTGAATCAAAATAACAATATTTCATTTTAAAGAAAAATAGTTTTTTACTATGAACTAACAGCCACCTTGACCTTTGGTGTAGAAACTCTCAAGTTGGCTTGGAATGAACTAAAGGTCAAATTAACCTTCACTGTTGAACTAAATGTCACCCTAAAGGTGAATCAAAATACCAATATTTCATTTTAAAGAAAAATAACAGCCACCTTGACCTTTGGTGTACACACTCTCAAGCTGGCAGAGTTAAATCTCTCATAATGAACTGAAGGTCAAATTAACCCTGACCTTCAGTGTTCAACCTCTCAACATCAACTAAAGATCACCTTGACCTTTAGTGTTAAATGTCTGACCATAAACTAAGGTTCTTGACCTTCAGTGTTCAATAATGCATTGTGGTCTAAAGGTCATTTACACTTTTAGTGTTCAATTTGTCATCAAGGATAAACAACCACTCCATGAACCATCATAATAATATCACTTGACATTTTAAACCTTAAACAAGTTTATGACCACATTGTGTAAAGAATCATAAACAACATCATGACAAATAAAGATTTCAAGGAAAAAGTGTAATGTCCATATAAAACTATGAACTGGCAGTTATTGGCCTCATTAAATATCATTAGTGTCTAACTAAACACATTACAAGCTGAAGCTTGATATTTCAATGACTAAACGTTCTTCAGATTTTTTACAGGTAAAATATAAAATCTACCATTAGGCCCTTAACAGACAGTTAAGTGAAAATGTCCAGTGTCAGTCAAGTTACTAACTCATAGGTACTTGACAGATTTCTGTCCATAAAAGATTAGACAGGTTACTGCAAAAAAGGTGTACTAAACAGGTGTACTAAAAAAGTTACCGTACAGGTTACTTTGCAAAGGGCATACTAGACAGTTTATTACCAAGAGGTGTACTGGACAGGTTATTGTTCAAAGGGTGTTATCAACAGGTGTACTAGACCGATTACAGTTCAAAAGCTGTACTGGATGGGTAACTATCAAAAAAATGAATTAAACAGGTTATTGTCCAAAAGGTGTACTAGACAGGTTACTATTTAAAAAGTGTATTCAAAAGGTAGGTTACTGTCCAAAGGGTGTACTAGACAGGTTACTGTCCTAAAGGTGTACTAGACAGGTTAGTGTTCAAAAGGTGTACTAGACAGGTTACTGTCCAAAAGGTGTACTAGATAGGTTACTATCAAAAAGGTGCACTTGACAGCTGGTTACTGTCCATAGGTTTACTAGATATGTAACTGTCCAAGGTTACTGCCAAAAGGTGTACTTGACTATTTACTGTTCAACAGGTGTACTAGACAGGTGATTGTCCAAAAAGTGTACTATGCAAAATATTATCTGAAAAATGTACTATGCAAAAAACTGTCAAAAAGGAGAACTAGACAGATTACTTTGCAAAATATATACCAAGTACTTAAAGTTTGCTGTCTAAGTCATGTCCCAAATAAGGTAAGTTGCCAGGGTATTTTGCTCTGGCAGGCAGGTTACTGTTTTAACCCCTAAACCAATTAACAATGACCCATTTATGAAGTTTATTACCTCCTGTGAATATCAAATTTCATACTTATCCTGGATTAAGTCATTCTAAATCTAAATTGTCCTATTAATAGTTAAGAAGCTTATATTGGTAATGAATATATAATACAGATGAAGAGATCAGTTCTTATTAAGCTTGACCTTGACCTTATACATACACAAACCATTAAGTTCACAATTATTTACAAACAACAAGAAATAGAATCTGAATTTAAACCAAAGCTTAAGAATTGGTCAATGATCACTAAATTAATTTCTGTTTTCTCTCTGTTGATAAAACAAACATTAAATGAACCACAAACCATAGTCATTTGGAATACTTTATTGCTAAGTAAGGTAAAATGTTGGTACTATGGCCTACTAGTACAAAGATCAAATTAGCTTTTCTTTTTTTAGTTTATGATACATATTTTTTTTTAAATGGACCTGGTAGGGAAGGTAGGAATATTTGACTTGTGGATATGTATTGTGAATCATTAGTTTCAATCATACATTGAAATTTAAGTTAGTAAGGTGGGTTGTGTTTGTGTCAGAACTATCTTCCAACCCATTCACACCCTATTTATAGAATAGTTCTTAAACGACACCAGTTTCTTTTGAAATGAACTAATTAAAACATTTTTAATGGTGTCTGAAATTTTAAGCTTTTATTGTTCTTATATTACAGATGTGCTTTGGACATCTTGACCCTTTGAATTTACCAGAAATTCCCTGGCAGAAATATATAAAATAACATACAGAAACTAATTTGGACAGGATCTGACCCACAGAAATCTGCCAATCTGCGGATGAATCACAGCCCCTTTTAAGCAAAAGTATCAATATTCAGATAATGAAGTTTGATATATCTATGACCCCAGGCTGTAAACTCTGCAGTAAAATAAGGATGATACAGTATTGCTTTTAAACAAGCAAGATACTGCTGGAAACAGAAAATTTCCTTTATGGCCATTTTTATCATACATTTTAGAAATGGTATAATTATTTAGAGCTCTCACCTTTAAATATGATGACTTAAACGCTCTGCATGTGAAGGAAAATGCATTTTTTGTCATGTTTGAAAACGATTTTGACAAATTTAAAATATATTTGTACTATGTAAGAACTATGTACCATTTTTACCTTCAGAAACAGGAGACTTCTTTTCATGCATGGTTGCAGCAGTGGCTCCTAAGACTAGACTAGATTGGCTACTATTGCTGTGTTGACTATTAGTCCGACTCCTCAGACCACTGTCCTGTGAGGGTGTGTCCTCTGTGGAGGTGAGAGGCTCCCATGGGGGTATGTGAGTAGTACCCTCAGACAAAATCTCATTAATATAATATTCAATTACTTCTTTTCCCTGTTAAAATACAAAATACAAATCAAAAACCCTGACAGATGAATTTTTTTAATCAGTTGATTAGTAATCAGTTCAAGGTTAGAGCTTCTGTCAACAAAGAATAAAGATAATGGATATTGTTTACATAATTTTCCTAATAGCATCTCATCTGACTGCAATCTGTTCTATTGTATAAACATTATATGCCCACTATGTTGATAAAAATTCAACACAAGATATGAATGGATCCCTATCTTCAGCCATGAATTGTATATTATGTTTCAAGAAATTTTCAATGGCTGTTATATAGTGATCCTCTTGTTATACAAACTCCTCACCAAAAACCGCCCCTCTGCCTAAGAACACTTGCTGCATATTTTGTAAATGCAACCCCCTTTTCCACGAAAGACAAATCCTCATATAAGGACACTTTTCGCTTGCCGATGGGGTGACCTGATAAAAGGAGGGGGCACTGTGATGAAGTATCTTAGTTTTAATATTAAGGTAAATTCCAATAAAGCCTCCAACCAGGGACTACTTCATCAAATTTTAGTTACATTTCCACAAGTGGTTAAAGACCAAATTATATTGTTTGAAATAAGTTCTCTAATGTTATGTGCTTTTAATATATATGAGACTTTGATTGAAGATGTCACTATTTAAATGGCGTTTCTAGACAATATTTTAAAGTAAAATGGCAAAATTAGTCTATTGTTGGAAAGTTAGAGAGACCAAATCTTACTTGTTAAAACACTGATAATCATATTTTTTACAATCTAGATAGTTAAGGTCACTCCAAATTTATTTCTAGTTCTTTGGATTTTGAGTGAAAAAAATTGACGCGAGCATGCAAAATTTGTTGTTTAAATTTTTTTGCAATGGCAAAATATTGGAGCGCAACCTCAAAAGCTGGTGCGAATGCAAGTTTAAAGTTTTTTTTTCCTTTCTGTATTTTTTAGGAGCAAATTTTAATTTTTATATTAAGGAATATCAAAGAAAATTTCTAAAAATATGAAAAAAATTGGAGGGAGTAAAAAAATTTTTGAAATTTTGAACCCATAATATGAGGAGCGAGCGAATCCGAAGAACTATTTATTAATTTGGAGTGGCCTAAACCTTTAAATTTCTCACCAAGGCTCAAAATGGAATGTTTAAATATCTCGATTGTTAAAAATACAATTATCAATGGCTAACAATGTAAGATTCTCTATTTAAAAATAGAGTTCCAATATGAAGAGCAAATCATATTGTTATATATAAATTAAAAATGGATTTCCAATAGGTTCCTATGTTAAACAAATTTCCAGTGTAGTTGCAATATTGATTAACTGACTGCAGTGCCACACATGTCCAAATCATATTTTGGAATCAATGATCTTGAAGAAGGAATCAGAGGTTTCAATCAGCCTGTATGGCCCACATACAGCCTAATTAACTAAATGTCCACATGAATTGCAAAATTCCAAATTTTCCAAGGACACTTTATGGAAAGTTTGCTAACTCATGTTAAATCTGCTTCAAACAGGAATATATTTTTACAAATTTCTCAACAATGGTCATTTAATTTAGCTATAGCTGGCATAAGAGATGCCAGAAAAAAAGATGACATCTAAGACCATTTAAACTTAAATTAAGTTTGGTCCTAAATGGCCAAGCAGAAAAGATTTTTAAGCCATCTAAGGTCATCTAAGGTCCTCTCAAACCAAGCTTGTATGCAACAACCATTTTGGCTGATGAACTTGAATGTATACAAAATGATACCACCAATTGGTTTAAAATTGTCAAGCAATTATTTTCACTATTTCACATCGGATTCTATATTTAACTAAGTTCTGAGGTACTGGCTATCAGGGTTGGTGGGCCTGGGCCGGATCAAAGACTACAATTCTGAAAAAGATTTTACCCATTCAAAGTCTGGTTCAATCTAAATAAGTACTGAATTCAGTTCAATGGTGGCTGTCCTGTCCATTGATCTACATCAGTATGGTGAAATTCTGAAATGGGTCCATCAAATGACCAAAAGGTAAGAGTTTCTTTCCAACTGAGCACTGCATCCGTGGTGTAATGGTTAGCATGCTCACCTGGAGTGACCAAAGACATTATAATTGGTATTTGCTGCTTCTCCGCTAAGCATGCAGCATTTAGGAGTAAGAGCAAAGACTGGTCGGCCCAGAGTCAGTATAATGTGTCTAAGTAAAGTGGCACATCTTCCTCCGGACTGTTGCTTTTGTGAGCTAGCAAGCTAAAAATCCAACCCAGTGTGTCAGTCAAGTACAAAGCTGGGTTCATTCATCATCACTCATTATCAATATGCACTCATCCTGAATATGCATGAAATATTTGCCACTGGACATTAAGCACCATTCAATCAATCAATCCAACTGAGCTAAAGGTTTTGGACAAGAATTCTGTAACTCAAATTTGTATATGAAACTAAATTCAGCTCTGGCACCCATCATGGCTAGAGAAACAATCATTCAACAACATTCTAAAACGGGACATAACTGGGATGATGCCGTCAAAGATGGGCTGCATCTGGTGCTGTAGTTCAAATGAGAAATTTCCAAAGATTATATTGACATATCCTGCATTTTTAGTGTTTGGTTAATAGGAAGGAACGAAAAATTAAATTCTGAAGGAGGACACCACAAGTAAGATTCGAAACAAAAGTTAAAACAGGTTAGTGCAGGGATTAAGTATAGCAATTCTTATATCAAATCATACACAAATATAAGGTGGGAGGGATACTAGTATTTGAATATCATAACTGACACTTCATCAATCTTAAAAGGAATCATGTTTACAATTTCCCAGCATTTGTTTACCAATGTTATCCAATGTTGATTAAAAAAATTTGTTTGCTAATAGTAAACAGCTATTACGAAGGTCAGCAACAAACAATTAGAATCACTGGCAATTTCCATTTGACGGACAGTTAAACTTTTACTCTCAAGCAGCTAATCAATTTCTCTCAATAGGAAATAATTCGAAGTGGTTGTGGCTTGTAGCTGTGCTGCTTCCTAACAATTAAGGCCATCTTAAGTTCCTAACTTACAGACTATGAGTTTGTTAACTGTCTATTGAAAAAATTATTTAACGATGTCTGAAAGACAGTTCTTCAATATGCTCAATTAGAGCACCACACCATTCTGAAAATACCCACCATGGCTTATGATAATTGTGCAGACAAGCAGAGAATTTAATATGAACTTTTATCAATGGAAATTCACTTGCTGAACTGAGAAGCCTTAAGTTATTTACAAGTAGACATTGTAATTTGAAACAAAAAATAAAACTATGGAGTGGCAAGGCTTGACATAAATACTTTGGTCGCCATCACAAATTGATTGATCCATATGGTATCAGTATATCTCAACTAGTTAAGGACCTGTTACGGGTTATACAACAATAAGTTGACCTTTTCTCAGATTGAGGTTAACCCAGAATAGAGTTTAAGGATTCCACGACTTGTGTTGCGCACAAGACAGATGATGCTTACCCTTCTAGAGCACCTGATCCCACTCCTGTTTTGTAAAGGAGTTTGTGGATTCCAAGCCTTTGTTCCTTATTTTTTCATTTTATCTTTTAGTTTGTTCCAAATTTGTCTTGTCTCTTTGGACTATGCGTTGTTGGTCTCTCA
>JARWCS010333682.1:0-11989 GCA_034783895.1 Geukensia demissa | reverse complement strand
GGTCGCACCGTGAGAGATCTAAGGACATTCCATCTGAGTTCATGTAAGAGGTCAATTTTACGTTAGCCAATCAGCGATGCCTCACTGGTGCGAAGGCGATTTGCCTGGCATAGCGTTTTGATAAAGCTCCGATACGTTCCGAACGGAAATAAAACTCAGATGCCATGTCCTTAGATCTCCCACGACGCGACCAAAGAAAAAACAAATGAAAAGGGGGGAGCTAGTGCGGAGATCTAATTTTAATTAGATTGAAAAAAGTTTACCCAGCCACAAGTAAAGTAATATCTAGGTCTCACTTCAAGTTTCTCAACTTTCCATCACAAATTAGAAACATCAACAGTGCATATATTGGGGGACATTTAATATTAAAAAGAGGGAAAACAGAAATATCTCGTTTGTTAATTAAATTTCTGACTAACAAATGTGGACTGAAGCAAAACAAAAAGTTGACCAAACAATCAGGTCAACGCGACACATTTTGCCCCAAACAATAATCATCATAACAAGTTGTATGATATATTATCATGTCAACTCTGTTGACCTGATGTGTGGTGCTGAGAAATGAACCTATGCAAAAAAACAATCTTGTTGGTCCAAAAAATGAGATCAAATTACAATATTAAGTGGGAGATCGGCATGTAAAATTAGGATTGTAATGCCTTGTGATATGTTGTTACAAATAAACTGTCCTAATCATGTGAATTGGACTTAGTCGTTGGACAGTAAAAATGAGGTCAAGGACACCTAAGTAAAGCCTGACTTGAAGCTAAGAAACAGTAAGTTGGTAAGGAGGTCCCTTCTGATGGGGAACATCAAGAACATGGTAAAGTTCCGGGTTCTTCTTCCTCTATGGAAGGTGTCATGTCTCGAGTGCACAGTATTCGACGAGAGATGTCTGAGGTACCTATGCTTTCTCCTCCTTGGAGATCTGTTGTGCCTTCATATTTTAAGTCTTGCTCCGGCATGGTCAATACTGATTCTAAAAGTTACAAATCTTTTCTAAGGTCTAGCCAATTTAGGTTGTGGCTGAGAGTCAAACTACCAAAACGTCAAGTTCCAGCAGCTGTCTCTTTGGTACACTTTCATTTCCTAAGAAACTTCGTTCTAAGGATTTTAGAATCTACGTTTCATCCTAAGGAAATATGGCTCCTGTTTGTGACAAGGCCGTTTATTTCTCGCTAGGTGCTAAACCTGTTGGTGGTCTTTGTTTATCGCAATCCAGTTATTCCAAATCAGAAAGTAATCTTAGACTAATCAAGTCTTGTAACTTACGTGTTGGAAACAGTTAAGCATTTTGTTTCTGCAGCTTGATCCATTCTTAAAGACCATAGAGAAGAATTCAATGAGTTGATGTCTTTTCTGTTTCAGTGGATAGGTGTAGGTACTTCTCAAAAGATAAATCTTGGCACTCTGTCTAATTTTAACTTAGCTAAGAGACAAAATGTGCTTGAGAAATCTAATGTCTCGGTGGTTCTTAAGGATTAACTGCTCTTTTCACCTCTGGTCGAGGACAAACTTTTAGGGTTACCTCTGGAGAAGCTTCAGGATGAAAAGCTCACCTGACGATAAAAGTTGATATCAATGTGTTTAATGGGAAGAGGCAAATTTATTCTCTGATCTCCCAGAAGTCTGTTTTTCATAAACCTGGAAATTCTCATCCTTCTAAGAGAAGAATTTCTTACGGCAGCGGTCCTTCATCTTCTTCCTTGAAAACCAAGAAGCTTAAGCTGGTCAAGGGTAAGCTGCAGACAAATTGACGTCGTGCACCCAGGTTCTCCCCTAAACAGAAGAGGAACAGTTTCCCACTCTTTTTCCTCTTCTTCCAGTAGGGACAGGCTGTCTCACTGTCCTCACTGGTGTCAAATCACCAAAGACAGTAGGGTTCTTCCTGTTATTCGGGAGAGAACTGATACAGCCTTTTCTGTCTTCAGTTCATTTAAATTCCGTCTCAGAAGAATCTCTAACTTCAAGTAGTCTTGAGACTTTTTCAGAAAGGTGTATTTGAAGTTTTACCTCCGTTTGGCCTAGGTTTTTATTCTCGTCTTTTTCTTGAACCCAAAAAGAAAGGGAAGATGTGTCCAGTTCTACTTCTTTCCTTTCTGAATCGTCATCTGTTGGTACCTCATTTCAAAATGGAAACCAAGTAGTATCAGGACCTCTCTATATTCAAGGATGTGGACCACTTCCTTGGATTTAATCGACGCTTACCTTCATATCCCTATTCTCCAGGGTTGCGGAATTATCTCCGTTTGGTTTGAAAGGGCAAGGTTTTGTGTTTCAAGGCCATGCCTTTAGGCCTATCCAGTGCTTCTCTAGTTTTCACCAGTTTTTCAGTCGGTGGTAGGCATTTTTATTCACAGGATCTTATTTGTAAGATTCTACAATAAAGAACTATTTAAATCTTCTGAAAGAGCATACTGTTACAGTAATCCGTCTTCTTCAGAGCTTAGGTTTTCTCATTTCATGGAAGAAGTCGGAAATGATACCCAGTCAGGATTTCATTTTTCTAGGGGAACATTTTTGGACGGACAGGGGTCTAGTTTTACCTACAATGGACAAACGAGAGAAACTTGTGTCCATGATTCAATCCTTTTTCTCAGATCTAAATGTCAGCTCATCAGTTTCTTCAGCTGATAGATTTTCGAACCTCTATCATAGATTTAGCTCCGTTAGTTCGTCTTCATATTCGCACCTTCAGTGATACCTTCGGCAATTTTGGGATCTACATAAAAAATGTACCTTCTCAGTTGTGGAAAGCCCTGTTTCAGTTCTTTCTAGGTTGACTCCTCTTCTTCAGTGGTTATAGGACGAAAATCTTTAGAAAGGTTCTTTTCTGGGCCAATCTCTGTTGGTAGCTACGGACAACAAAACAATAGTAAACTATCTTCTGAATCAGGGAGGGACTCGTTCTTGGTCACTGTTTCTTCTAGCCAAGAAGGTTCTTCTCTGCAAAAATCTTTATGTTGTTCTGTCAGTCAGAAAAGTTCCTGGCAAACATAATCTTATTGCAAATTCCCTCTCCTGTTCTCTGGTTCTAGTGAATACATAGAACTTTACCCTGCAATTCTTCACGAAATCACCCTGGTCTGGGATTGTTCTTTGTTAGACCGTTATGCGACCAGTCTGAATCACAAATGGAGACCTATGTTTATCATATTTCGGATCAGAATAACCTGGCAGTATATGCTATGACAATGTAATGAAAAGAAATGTTCTTCCGAAGATCGTTCAGGATTGCTGCAAGACCATTCTAATTGCTCCAGATTGGCCCCGGCAATCATGGTTTACGGATCGGCTTTATCTTTGTTGTGCTCCACCTCCAGCTTCTACTTCGGCCAGATCTTTTTTCTCAGGCCAAAGGAAAGGAAGAAAAACTGCATAAGGTTCTGGAGAATCTACATCTGCACGCTTGGCCAGTTATCTCTAAGAATGGGAGGATTTTTAAAAGGGGCTTCCAATCGTATCTCAAGAGCAGTTATGACTCCAAGTGGTGCATCTTCTGTTCTTGGTGTCATTCAAGGGAAATTGGTCCTATCTCAGTCACTGTCCAACAGTTAGTGGAATTTCTTCTATTTCGCTTTTGAGGAAGAGATTTGCAGCTTCTACCATTATAGGTTATAGGTCTGCCATTACCAAACCTATTGCTTTATTTGGAGGTTCCCATTTTGGTTCAAATTTTTATCTCTTTTGATAAAAAAAATTAGTTTTGAGCATCCTCGTCAGAGACGTTAAATACCATCATGAGATTTTAGCCTGGTATTAAAAGTGTTACAATTTCCTCCTTTTGAGCCTTTAAATTCAGAACCTTTTTAACATTTAATTCTTAAATGCAGTTTCCTCCTTGCTTTGGCTACAGGTCGTAGAAGTAAATTGCATGCTTTGTCAATATCCAGTTCTTGTCTTCATGTGGCAGGAGAAAAATCTTCGTTTACCTTGTTAACTGATCCAGCTTTTCTATCCAAAAAACCCCATCTTCCTAAGGGTTCAGGTGTCTTTCCATTCCAACCCTTCCACCTTTAGTAGTAAATTCCAGTTTTTGTCCAGTTTGCTGTCTTTTACAGTATCTGGCATGCTCAGCTCCGTGGAGATCCCCTTCTAGATCTAGACTGTTTTTACCTTTAAGAATGGTATCTCTTATGTTTCTGCCTCGATTGTTCAAACAGTCAAATTTGCTTATACTTAGGTTGATCAGGATTCCTCTTTTTACCCTCAAATTAGGGCTCATGAAGTTAGGGCTTTAGCTTTTTTAGGAATATTTTCAATTCCTGTCCTTTAGTCCCACAGGAATTTGGTGATTGATACTAATTACTAAGTTTTATTTAGGTTTAATGCCCCAGCCTTCTAACAATCTGGACCTCTGGTTTCTGCTCAAAAAATGTATTTCCTCCTCAAGTTTCCTTTGAAAATTTTAAAGGGGATTCAGCTTTTCATTACATTCAGAGTATTTCTAAATTTAGAAAAAAAACATATATATTGTAAAAAAAATATTAATTTAAATTAGAAAAATAAATACTTAAGTTTCTAAATCAGAGGATCCCCTTCATTTCCCTTCAGGTTGCCCTAGCAATGTTCAATGGAAAAAATGATGATAGTTTTAGGCGCACATGCAAAATGTTAATTATACTATGAGGTTGTCCGAAAGGGAGTTTCTTTTTTGGTACTTTTCTGGTTTAGACTGTGAGTGAATGGAATATATCTAAATTTAGAAAGGTAAGTATTCATTTTATAAAATTTAATTTTAATTCTAAAAATTAATAGTTACAAATCCATGAGATGAGGTCAAGATCCAATGGTATATAATAGACTGGTAAGTACAAACCAAGATCTAACTATAGACCAGATATGGTGAGCATAGGTACAACAGTTGTTGAGAAATGGACTTTAATGTGAAAACTTGTCACAGATTTTCATTTTGTTTTACTAAGACATTGAACCAGGGAATGAGGTCAAGGTCAAATGATGTATGACTGTTTGGCAAGCTCATGTCATGAACTATCAAGGCACAAAGTTTTGTTCACCTGGGTCAAACAGTTTCATAGATATAAAGCTTAAAAAAAATTTTTGTCGCCGCCGGGGGTTATACCTGTATCTCACTTCCACAACTAATACCTCACTTCCACAACTAAAAGTCACAGACAAAAAAGAAATCATTATTATCAAACCATTTAGATATACAGCCAATAATTACTTGTAAATTTCATGAATACAAAATTACCAATGGTTAATAAATATGGAACAGTTTGGGTATGCTTTATTTACATTCTAAGGAGTAACCTCTCATCAGTAGCATTAGAACCTAAACATAGGAAGCCCAAGATCCAAACTTAGCAAAAGAAGCACTCAAATCCAAACAAATCTAAATGGGGAGCCAAGTCAACGACAGTAACAACTACTAATTAACGAATCAGTTGATTTTATGACCGGGATTTGTATGAAGGCCAGGAAATTTTTTTGGCCAAAATCTTGGGCCAGATTATTTGTTTCTGGTATAATTTATGTAAGAAAATATCTTTGGAAAACTAATTTTTTTCCACTGGCCAGATTGGGACAGAATATTTTTTTTCACTCCAGTTATTTCACAGCAGTTATATTGTTCTGACATTAATTTGTATTTTGTAATAAATCATTTTTCAGCATCTGTTATCCACTTCCTGTAAGAGTTCCTAATTGTACTCCAATATGTCGAATTATCTGTCAGACACTGAAATTCCAGTGCTGAAACCAAGTTGTTCCAGTTATCTTGTATGCCTGAAATATTAATGCAACTGTTTTACTATCATTCTATGCTGATGTAAATTTTTAGTTTAATGATAAATACATTTATAAATTTGATGTTTCTAAAACTCATCAATTAAAACCAATCTAATGTTGTTACAAATCCAATAATACTGATGAACCACAATTCATAAAAACTTGGCCTTCTTTATGATTTCACATAATTCTATCAATCTACACCATATTATATGTCTTTATTGCACAAAATAAACTTTACCAGACAGAATAAACTCACCAGGCTGTATATGTAGAGACTTTACAGCAGACTTTATAATGTCTTTACCACACAGAATAAACTCACCAGGCTGTATATGTAGAGACTTTACAGCAGACTTTATAATGTCTTTACCAGACAGAATAAACTCTCCAGGCTGTATATGTAGAGACTTTACAGCAGACTTTATAATGTCTTTACCACACAGAATAAACTCTCCAGGCTGTATATGTAGAGACTTTACAGCAGACTTTATAATGTCTTTACCAGACAGAATAAACTCACCAGGCTGTATATGTAGAGACTTTACAGCAGACTTTATAATGTCTTTACCAGACAGAACAAACTCACCAGGCTGTATATGTAGAGACTTTACAGCAGACTTTATAATGTCTTTACTAGACAGAACAAACTCACCAGGCTGTATATGTAGAGACTTTACAGCAGACTTTATAATGTCTTTACCAGATGCTGTATTAGATCTTATAAGACCATCTGTAACAAGGTTCTGTATATTCTGTAAGAAATAGGTATATTTTTTACTGTAAATCAAAATATTTGTTAGGGAGATTTTATGTTGGTCACAATAGGATCGTACACTGTCTTTTATGAAACAACTTAAGACTCAGTACATGTGTTATTGCAAATGAACTGAAAGTCAGAAATAGCACATTCATTTAAATATAAAAATCACAAAATATCAGACCAGATAAACAAGACTTAAGCTATATTCATAACTCAAATAAGTTTATTTCTATACAACTTAAAATACAAGCAGTTCTTGCAGAAATTTTATACTAGATGACCCTGTTGTCAAAGAAGTACAACATTTGCTGTCCTAGCACAACTTATTTCCCCACCAGTGTTTCAAACTTAATTTAATTCCACATAGACCTTCAGCTTAATTTCATAGATATCACTTTACACTGCATACAACATTTCTTGAACTTGGCATGATTATTTCATGTCTATAACTTATTTTGAACACTGGCCTTCACAACCAAAGCTTCTCTATAGCGGGACAAAGCCCACTAACTGTACCTCTTGATGATGTTGTTCTCAGTTATTTCTTTACGCATATCTCCAAATGATATTGTAGATTTCTGTTAAAATTTCATTTCATGGTTAAAAGGTTGAGGTTAGAAGGTGAAGTGGACACAAGATGCAGGATGATACAGAATGTATCAACCCTGTTGTGCCCATTAACGTAATACTGGCAATTGTGATGTAACTTTAATAACTAGAAACACTCTGCTGTGTATTTTTTTTCAACTATTTTCCCAATGTAAGGAATTTTCCCCATGTCAGATATGATAAATACTAAAACTTTAAATTCATTTTCATTCTAATTTTAAAATCACTCCCTTAAAGATTGGGAGAAACAAATCATTGATAATCGTTTGTCAACTTTATTGATAGTAAAACCTTCAAATACCTTCAAATGCGAAGCCTTGGCTAAAAATCTGATTGTTTAACTATTTTGATTGTAAAAATGATTATCAATAGTAACAATGTATGATTTTCTGTATAAGCAATGAACTAATAATACTACTTTTGTATCTTTAATTTCAATAAAATTCATAATTATATAAGTACAGTGCAAACTTGTTATAAAAAATCATTTTTAATGGTGATCCTTAACTTATTGCCACACTTTTCAAATGTCCCCTTTTCCAAAATTACTACAGTTTCTTTGTAAATATTCCTACAGTTATTGTTATGCTTGCACAAAATTTGTCAGGTCCAAAAGATGGCAATATGACAAGAGTGCACTGTGTATGTTCTTCCCATATGTTGGCATTTCTATATATAACTTACATGCATAAATGGGTTCAGTCTGTAAGCACTTTCTGCACACCTGGCAGCTGCCATTGCAATGCATTCTGGGAAATGTCCTATTAATAACCTAGACAACAGTTTCCACAGTGATGACTGATTAGGTGTCTTGTGAATACATTGCTGGAGATATACTTTGGCCCCTTTATAATCCTTCTATAAAAGATAGGAAGAAAAACAAACTGATGAAAGGCATCGACCATTTGACCTTCATGGTCCCACAATCTTAGTCAGATTATTTATTTTTTTCATATGCAGTTTATAAAAGAAATTTTATTTAACGGCAAATAATTAAGTTTTCTCCAAAGTGGCAAATGTCAGGCCATATTTTTTTTCAAGGTCCAACTTGGCAAGATTTATTTTCAGCCAAAATTAGGACAGGAAAAATTTTCTCAACCCCCTTACAGAAGGCCACTTTTCTGTCAATGTAGCATGGGTGGTCTTATAAGAGATTAGCTATTGTAGTAGCAAGCATATTTTTACCCAAGGCATGCAACTTCCCTATTTTCTTTGTTTAAGTGTTGACATTTGTACTGCACAGGTTTTATTGTTACATCACATAAGATCTAGATGGATATAGACCAGATCTGGGTATATTCAAAAGCAGGGTATTGAAAACTAATTAAACGACATCACACTGTGTGTTTCGTTTTTCAGGTATGTCTCTTCTGTGTTTTCTTACTTTTTCAGTGAGCTGTCTGTTGGTGGTTGGTGCATTAGAAAGTTTGTTGTACTTCAGGTGCTAAATATTTTGTTGACTTTAGTTATTATTTTGTAATTTTTATTGTATGGGACCAAAAATACCAAGATCTCATTTCTTAAGGTAATCTCAGCTAAGTTTGAGTTTGATATTTGTCTGAACTTTTTTGTGGTGGTTGAGATAAAACGTAAATTTGAGTCTGACTAAAGTTCATTAAACAAACCAGTCTCAGAAATTTGTATGAATGACACAATAGAAAAGAAATAGACTGAACATTTCAGGGATAATAAACGACCATTGTGTAGCTCCTATTTCAGATTTTGATCTGAGTGTGATTTTTAGGTTTTCCATAGCAAAATACAGGTTTACCCATGTTGAATAAATATGATGAATTTTGATATGCTGTATGTACATTTTAAGGAGTAACTTATTATTATTGTAACTGTTATTCTGTTACTGTTATTTTTGGGGATTCAAAAGTAAAATTTTTCTTGGAATTTTTTGTAAAATAATACATGGTTAAATTCATGCCAAACAAGTCTGACCAAGGAGCTGGTGAACACAATCTGGGACCTTTGGTCAACCAGCAGTAGTTTTTGAGTAGCGAATGGGAGGTTGGCACCAACTACAGAATTACGGCAAAATCCATGGGTCCTATGCTACTGATTAGAGGTTACCATTAAACTCAAATTGGAATAAAAGCAGGAGTATTATTAAGTAAGCTCACATCTTTCCAAATTTTACATCTTTCCCACTGAAAAGTTTAATTTCTCCTCTTACCTCTAATAAACAGTGAGATATTGTCATTAGATGTGACACATCAATTTGGGCACTTGAATCTCCTTGACTGAAGAGTTCTTGCAGTACAGCCATTGTTAAAGTACTATCACTTAAAGTGATACCAAGAGCACAAAGTGATTTCAAACCATTTATAGATGGCGGTGTCATCTGGGAACTGGAAAAAAACTGCTTTAGTAAATTTGATGGCAAAATGTTGAATTAAGTTTAAAATAAATACATATCATTTTGATTGATATAAAAATAACGTTCAAATATTAAGGTAAACCTACTATAAAATAAATATCTGTAATGTCAAAATATTTCTGTATTATCTTCTGTATAATGGATGTATGTTATGCATTAACAGATCTGCAAAGCTGAGTGATTCATGTATGATTCTTTATCTTTCTTTAAAAAATGTTTCCATTGGCAAAAATTTAACAAAAGTTGTATATTAAATCAAGCTTATATCCCCACAGATCAGAAAATCACTGTCACAATAAAACTAAGTTCTACAACTTTATAGTAAATAATTCCCACGCCAATTAAGGCTGGTCAAGATTTCAACAACCAAAAAGAAAGTACTGAAAAACACTTTCCTGCAATAACTCAACAGTATCCAGCTATAAATATCAAAACAT
The DNA here is from genome assembly GCA_034783895.1 of Geukensia demissa. Classification (NCBI taxonomy): domain Eukaryota; kingdom Metazoa; phylum Mollusca; class Bivalvia; order Mytilida; family Mytilidae; genus Geukensia; species Geukensia demissa. Next base: position 2,043 of record JARWCS010333682.1, on the reverse strand, counting down.
TCCCTTCAAAAACACACACAAGATAGCTCCAGATTGTGTGGGAGTATCCTTGATTCAACCCTTCAACATGCGAGTCCCAGAATACCATAGGTAAAAAAGCTACCGGATTCATGATCTTTGTCAAAAATGAGATATTGTGGCCCATACATCTACTTCCTTTATCAGTCTTACCTTACAGTCAGCACAACTCATTTTGGAAATCACCTTTTTACAACTTTGAAGATTTTAAAATGTGATGTAGTTGGCATACTTGTTATAGAAAATGTCTCTAGGTATGTCATCATTTTTAGCGCAAAATACTTTTTCCTTCCTTAAGAGATTTTTTCTACTATTGATGAGAAAGTGATTTGTATGGGAAAATGTCTTTAGGTAATTTTTTGGTGCATTAATAATCAAATTTCCTAAATAATGATTGTATTACTTTAAATTTGATGTTAAACAGTGAGTTTATTCATGTAATCATAAAACAAAAAAATTAACTTGAGACATTAAAGGGGCTATTAATATCAAATTTTAAAAGAAAACCCACCAAAGTGAGTTATCTCCCTTCTCCATGCAAAATCCCATAAACAATGCAACTTATTCAGATTTGAAGAAACTATTGGATAAATTTGCACAACTATTAATAACTGATCAACTATTAATTAAGGCAGATATTTTTATTAATCATGGGCCAATTCAAAACAGCTTGAAATATGATAAAATTGAAAAAAGTGATTTCTGAAGTGAACTGTGCCGACAGTAGGAACTTTTCTATGTTTATAATTAGCACCACATCAACAGACAATAATTGTTGAACAATTGCACAGAAAAATAGGACAATTAATCTCATGTTTAATATTAATTTTGTATCAATAGAATTTATTGAAATTTCGAAGTATCGGCAAAGGGAAAGTTGGTGATAATCCAACATGCTTTGGGCTAAATAACACAACATTCATGTCATCAAAATATCCTGAATTCATAATCATTGTCAAAAATGAGAAATAACGGCCTGTATATCCACTTATGGTATTGATTTTACCTTAGGTATTTTCCTGTTTTTATAATTATCACCACATCAATTGATAATTCATTATTGATAAAATTAATTATATCGTTGGATGAAAATTGTATGACAAAGAACAATGGTAACTGTAAATCTGCATGGCTGCAAACATACAGTATAAATAAAACTTAACTAGTTGAACTTTAAATCAATGTTACCTCTGCAGAAGGACAGCTTTAGAACCATCCAGGTCCCCAAACTTGTAGGCCACCATACCTAAAGCTGTACATACATGTGACTTCTCATTGTCATTTGATGCCAGGTCTGATGCTTGTTGGTAGGCTAAACAAAGTTATAATGTATGAAAATATATTTGATAATGGTTGATACAGTATTTAAAAACCCCAAGATAAGTAATGGTAACCTTGACTATAGGCCTAAGTGAACATCATATTCCTGTTCGCCTGGTCATAGTCACTGGTTAAACATCAATATTATCAGTTGCTGGCCTTGGTGAACATTATTTTTTACATGCACCTGCCTTGGGGAATGTAACTTTTCTTAGCCTTTGCCTCAGTTAACATCACTTCTTTGGGGTCAACAATTCCTTGTATCAACCCCACTAAAAGTTATGAAGTTTATAATGTTACTTAAAAGTTGAATCAGCAATGGATTTGACTGTACTCTATTTAAATAATTGCTTATATGAGGTACCTAAGAGATTGTCAAAATAATAAATACAAATGTTTAATATCTGAAACTTGATGCAATCGGAAAAAAAATGTATTAATAAGAGTGGACACAAAAATGTCTCGCCATTATATTCAGCTTTGACCTTAAAAAAGGTGTGGACACAATAATTTTGTAATATAAATATTCAGCCAGTAATACCACTAGGACATTTAAATAAAACAAATCAATAGTCAGAAACTGAAAACATAACTTGACTAAGGTTGATAAACCATGAAAATGAGGTCGAGGACATAAGATACATGGCAGACTGTCATGTACTCCTAACAACCAATAAGCACATCCAATACTGTTGACCTACCACT
>JARWCS010333671.1:0-11989 GCA_034783895.1 Geukensia demissa | reverse complement strand
TCAAGATTATTATATGTCATGTGACAGTCGTTTGGCCAATAGAGTTTATCCTTTATTATGTAAGGTATAATAATAACTATTACACAAAACTATGACTAAAATTCCTCAATTGGGACAGAACATGAGACATGTGGTTGGGTTAAACTAGTTAAGTGGGATCTAATCCCCCCCAACAAGTGACCAAAGAAGAAAATCAAAGAAAACAAAAGCAGTAACAGACGAACTATTAAAATCAAACAGAAATTAACGAATTTCGAGTGGAGATACCTGAATTACAATAATTATACTAAATAAAGTACATACAAAAAGAAGATAGCTCTCTTATGAATGCCCGCAGTAACAGAAAGCAACCTCAGGGTGAGATTTCTGAAGATAAGCCTCTAAACACCAGATGTCGTCAAACACAGTATGTGCAAGGATTTAATACTGCATTGTCAAATAACATGAGGAATAACAAGATGGCTTCAATGCCGAATTTGTTAATATCTGTGCAAGGGAGCGATAAGTAAAATATCTGATATATATCTGTTGAAAGAAACATCTGTACCAACAAAGACAAGTTTTAATGTATGACTAAAATGTCGAACCTGTACCCTTTGTCGATAAGTTTGTTCAACGGAACAATAGGATTCAACGGATCAGTTTTGAATTCCAATGCTTAATATTTAAATTATGGAACGATTCACGAATTTGTGTGTATATCCTTGCTCAGGGGCCATGCTTCTTTTCTATGTATCATTCCAATAATAGTATATGTACCACCGAAGCGAGTACATATATGATAACATGGTACGGAGAGGAAATTTATCGTGGTTTCTTATTTCACACTTTGTTGTGTATAACAAACATTGGTTTCTAGTACAAACTTAGTTTACATTCTCGTTTTTTTTATTTATGTCAAAATAGAAGTTCACCAATTGTCAATAAATATTGCAAATTTGTATATGCTGTATGGGCATTCCCAGAGATTACATCACGTTAGCAGCATTAGAACCAAAATATAGGAAAGCTAAGATATAAACATTGTAAAATGACGTTCCATATCAAACAGTTTATTCTTTTAATTTCATGTAAGGTTTGGTTCTTTTTAAAGGTGTACGAAATAAATTAAAAACAAAATTATTGGCATGTAAGATTCTTAATTTACAAGTTGACTTTTCTCTTTTTTCGGACTTAATTGTTTGAACTACAACTTCAGAGAATGATTTTGTTTCAAAGTGATATGTAAAAATTTAAAAAGAAAAGGGAATTAAAAAAATTCTGTAAAAATACAAACCTTGTTTCTGGACGAACCCTGTGTGTTTTTAGTCAAAGGCCCTTATTGTTTTTATAATACCACCTGTTTGAAATATCAAAAATGCTCCATCTTCAATCAAATGGTGCATGGTCAAATAAAGACAAATAATTTACACTTTAAAAAATTTGTCTTTGATCGCAGCTAATCAAGTTGAAAGAGTTTCTAAAATTCATGACTGAGACAGATTGACGCATGTGTACTATTATTGATGAGCCATTACAGACTGATTGGTTTTCAGTAATAGTTCATGAACGCGATGCATCTATCTTCATCAGGAAATATACAATGTATGTATTGTCCAGGGACAATTTTGTAAAAACAAAATTTATTGATTCAAGGTATTATTTGTTTGTAGACAAGTGTAAGGGTTCCACGACGGGTGTTGTGCACAAGAGAGGGGATGCTTACGATACATGAGCACCTGATCCCATTTCTGTTTTATAAAGGAGTTTGTGGATTCGTTTTGTTTTCGTTTTATATTTTAGTTTCTTTCAAATTTGTCTTGTTTCTTTGGACTATGGACTTTTGATCTCTCACATGGGTATTCTACACTGGACATTCGAAGATCTGTTGTGATCCGTAAAGTACAAATGCTAGTAGGAAATTGAATGCTCAAAGAACTTGGAAATTCTTAAGGCGAATAGAAACAATAAATCAAAGAACAGAGAAATAACACAGAGAAAGAAAAAAAGACAAAGAATGCCAAACAAACCCCTAACTAAAATAGAATTTGAGTAATGGCAGCACAATTAAAAAGATTCATTCTTGGACCTAATTTTGTTGATGCATTAATGTGTACATAATTTTGTTAGTGTCTCTTGGATATTTACTTAATATTTGTTCATAAAATTTACACATCTATTGGGTTGGGCAAATAGGAAACGTTGGATATCATAAGATCAACAAAAATTAATTTAAAATGAAGTACAATGTATAATTTTAAACGTCAATGATTTCAAGACAAATGTGGCATTTTAAAATAACAAAATATTTAAATGATTGCATAAAATGTGTTTTGTTTTGTGCTGTGTTTGTAAGATTACGTGTCTTCTTATTTGCTCTTTTGTATTTTCTATAAGCTATAGTGTAGTCTTTTCTATTGGGATCTGGTCTTTGTATATATTTTCTATACAAAAACTATACATACTTTAAGCATTTTTTGGGAAATTTCGAGACTGGTCCAATTTTTATTAGAAGAAAACTGGCATGATCTATGCAAAACTTACAATAACTTAGATTTTGGAAGCTAATTTTGCATTTCCTCTATCTTGCCTAAAAACAAATCATATTATTTGATTCTTCTTACGTGAGAATTTTTTTTTCCGACCCGTGACTATATTAAAAAAACTGTAGGAAAGAATTAATTTTACATATTTTGAAGATATCTTAGAGATAAAAGAAAACCGCATTCAGATTCATTATTACAAAATATTCTAAACTGAACCGGTATTAATATTTTAGAATCTATACGTGACAGGACAGTGAAAAAATTGACAAATGAAAAATTTATTCACTGAGAAGTTTTCAGATATTCCTTTAATATGATTAATTCAAAACAAACTCTGAATAACAATGAATAATGTATAATAATGAACAACAATCATTCAAATAAATAGAATAACAAATAAAAATCTGTTCATTTCCAATTAAAATTGATAATGATGATTACTTTTGTCGTCGTATTCACCTCATAAAAGTAAAATGTCTGTCTATAAATGATCGTTACCTAAATTTCATCTGTTCGTACTTCTAAGATCTGATTGAAGACTAATATCATGTTATTATTGTACATTTTCTTACATGTAGTTTATCATAGAGCTTTATATGAATAATTTTTTCTCTGTTGAAAAAGTTACATTAAAAACGCTCTATAGTTATCTTATATCAAATCGGCGAATCGTTTACTAATATTTTATCTGACCTTGTACCAAACAAAAAAGTTGCTTTGACTCGTATCGCACGAAATAAGGTTAGTCAGTTACCTGCAAAGTTAGGTGGTTCTCTGCGGGTACACCGGTTTCCTCCACCAGTAAAACAGTCCACCGTGAGATGGTTACTATGATGCTAGCAATGCAGCATTTATTTTGTCAAATTTTACAATGGGAAATACCTTGATCTCTATATAAATACAACAGTTACTTCTAAGATTTCCATTATTAATTTTGACATGATTGAAGATATTTTTGTCCTTGGAAGTTTAAAAAGATAATGTGCTTGGTCCTCAGATTGTTTTGGCTCTCCAGGTCCGAGGACCAGTGTAGAATACCCATGCGAGAGATCCAAAGTGCATAGTCCATAAAGACAAGTCAAATTCGAAACAAACCAAAAATGATTACAAAAAAATAAAAATAAAATAAAAATAACAAAGGCTGGACATCACGAATTCTTTTTCAAGACAAGACTAGGGTCAGATGCTCCGAAAGACTACGAATCTTCTGTCCCGCGCCTCAGTAAGTCGAAAGGCTTGTTTCAGAGTTTTGTACCAGTGCTGAAAAGGAAAAAAGATGTTTCATATATGATTTAGCATATGAATTTCGGTGTTTTTGTAGATTTATGTCAAACAGGTAAAGGTATTAACAGATCAAATCTCCAGTAACGTTCATAATTATATAGACACTAAATTTACTTTTTTGAAGCGGCAACAACAGCAACGAGAAAACCAACCATAATTTATTCATTTTTAATGGGAAATATTTGTAATTCTGTTGATATGAATGACTGTTGTTTATAAATAATCATAATCAGCATTTGATTCCAATTAATATTTGAAATATCTCAATTTTTTTTTTCGATTTATAAATTAAGAACGTAACAGAAATAAAGGCGACAAATCAAATCCTTTTGTTTGGTTTTGCATATTTTTGTTGGAGCTATATTTTAAAAGAATCATTTTTAATACTACAGTCATGATTAAAAATTGCAATAAAAGTGTTATTAAATTGTTGGTAAAGAAATGTAGTTGTTTAGTTTAATTGTTGTTTGTTGTGTTGTTTTATCTTTCATTGTAGTCTTTTCTTTAGTATGCGCAAATCTGTTGAAATACTTTTCACTCTATTGCAATGGCGTAAAAGCTCTAAACTATAAGCAGGATTGCGTGAAAGGACCTTAAATTGAGACACAAATTTGTAATTTACCAATAAAAATTGCAGAATTTGCATAGTTGACAAATTTATTATTTTTGCACTTTTCATGTCAAGGATTTCTGAGAGTGCGAATTTCAGTTACTTTATATTTCGAATTTGCCGTGATATTGTTTTAAGTCGTCTTGTCATTTTGAACTACGAATTTTAACTACCAACATTTACATATTTGTAGGAATCATTTTTATAACCATCGATTTTAGTACTCCAGTTTTCTTGTAAAAATCTTTGCACGTAAAATACTATTATACTAGTGATAATTTTGTGTTTGTTATTTTAGTAATGCGGTATTTATCTTTCTTTGTTATCGTTGGTTTTACATTATGGAAATATATCAAAGTACTCCTCATTCGTGTAAATAATCACTTTGAGTCATTCCGGATTTTAATGTTGTTTTTGTTGCACAATTCTTAGTTTGGTTTCTTGCAGTGTATCATTCTTCCTACTGTTTCTATTTGTCCCATTGTTAATTATCCAGAGTACACTTTACCGAGAGAAAGCAAATGATAACGGAAGGGCCATACAAAAGGAGACAAATCGACAGACACAGCAATCTTGAGAACAAAACGGAACATGAGACACAGTGTAAGGATAAAACTAATATACGTTTTTGTAGAAACACCAAGATACCATTCCTATATATTTTTTAAAAACAATTGTTGAACAAAATGACCTATGACTGAAATCCCCATATGGTCTTTGCAAAACCAGATAAGGAGATAGTCACTTTTAGAATATGGTCCTCACAAAAACCGTTCATGTCATAGCGACGTCTTCAATCAATTGGTTGTAATACATTAGTTATCGACGAAAGATAAACAAGACTAAAACATAGACTAGCTGCCGACTAGAACATCTTAAGTCAAATTCTTTATTATAGAATTTTACATCTCGGACCATTCAAATGACATTGATGGAAAGCAAATATTTAATTAATACCGTATTGTTTTTGAATATTGATTATAACTAGATCAATCGTAGACCGTGTAACATTGGTCATTTAAAATGTTCGAACTATTAAAATGGGAGCATTTTTTGCTGTGTACTTAACAGACAGAATATGGGATATAACCTAGAAAGATACAATTAACTTCTAACATACGTTTATAAGACATATTCGAAGCCAAATTAAACTGCGTGTAAAGACCTTTTCTTGATTTAATACTCTCCATTCGAATTTTTAACAATCTTATTTTAAAAACTGCAGAAAGCTTTGCGGAGATTGGGTAATCAGACATACACTGACTGCCTCAGTTTGCCATATTGAATTTCCGATCAAAATAGAAATTATTAATTTAGTATAGAATTATCAACCGGGGATCGAACCTAAGACCTTCCGCACTATAGGCGAGCAAAAGAAGTATTTCAACACAGAGGCGGTTCAGATTTCTTACGATCGTTTTTTTTTCTATTCTGATATTTAGACAAGAATTAATTATATATGATGTAAACCAGAAAAAGAAATTTCTTTCAATATTATAATATTGAGTTTCAATATATTACCCTATATTCATTTCATCAAACTTTTTTTTATTTTTAACAGCCAAACTATGATCTACAATGGTTGTTTCATAAAAAAAAAACACAAAAAAAATGTAATTAACTACGCCCAAAATTTATCGTTTTGACCTATAATTATTTATTAGGGTTTTATTTTAGGATCCATTATATAATGATATATGGATAGAATTAAATACGTGTATTAGGTTTATTCCAAAATGACTAAAATGACAAAATGATAAGTTAAGTAATTGTGGAAAAAAATAACACAGAAAATACAAAATGAATTATTTGAAGAAAAACAAATATTAAATCCTTTGAAAAAGACTTACGACAAGACATGTTTAGCTGATTCATGAAAATAATAAGGATACTTCCATAAAATAACAAGTTCCAACTGGTGCTTTATTGATGTCTTGAACTTTCCTAAATCTTTGTTCTAATGCTACATATGAAAGTTTAATCCTTGAAATGTGCATATTTCAAATTCTTATGATATTTATTCTACATTGGTAAACATGTATTTTAAGTTAGATGAACATTGTTTTAAGGCATTTCAAATGACTTAAACACACATATAAAGGAAATTAACATTGCTAAATAGTAGTCTGAAAGGTAATATAATGCTTAACATCTGCCTTGACTCCAGAGTAACACGACATCTGCAATTTATGGAGTAGGAGCTGCTTATCCTACCTTAGCACCTGAGTTCGTCCTCGTTTTCATACGGTATGTTTTACTCAAGCTTTAGTTTTCTGTGAAGTGTTTGTTTTGTACTGGCGGTTGACCATCGTTTTGTCGTTTTGAAAAGGGTCGAGTTTGTTTTCTGTCTTAAATATTTCAGTTTCCCCTTGTTATCTTAGAATTCTTTTTACACGCATGCAAAGCATACTAAACTGAGACGGCTAAGTCCCATAACTCTGTAATTGATAGTTGGTTAGAAGAGAAAGCGAAAGAAAACCGAAGGGTCAGACAAAAGGGGAAAGTCGACAGACACAGCAATCTACAGAACACGAACAATACGAAAGATAACATTTATACATATAAAACTAAAAACACAAATTAAGAACAATGCGGACCCCATCAAAAACGGGGGTGAACTCAGGTGGTCCTGCCTCTTTAAAGACACCCGCCTCATTGTCCATTTTCCAATCCGGTATTAGTCATTTCAGGGTTAAGGGGAAGGTTTAATGGATCACAACCTTCAGGCGGAGAAAGCGAACAGTCTGGTTTTTCCTTTCACAGGAATGGTTCGTCTTAATCTGAAACGGATATTCCATACCGGCCGATAACATTGTGGTGTCGACAGTGAAATTTCGGGAATGATTACTTCAACCGAGGATCAACATATCCCTGTCTAAGCATTTTTTTGTGTCAACAACCCAGCTCTGTCTAGAACAGCGCTGTATTGGTCAGATGCTCTTGAAAAAACGTATGGGCTATGAGATGTATACGCCATACGCCGGGGCAACTGGAATGTTACTGTCAATAAACGGGAAGTTGGCTATTTGAAAGTTGAAGTCATCACGTTTGTCATTAAGTTTTGTGTAAAGCCTTCATCCGTTGTCTAATTCAAGATGAAGATCAAGGTATAAGGTAGTCTTTGGAGTGTCTGTTGTGTCTTTAATTCAAGATAATTTGGGTAGATGAAGTGAAGATAATCACACAATCGTGCATGTTCAGAGAGAGAACCTCATCTGTATAACGGAAGCTGAAATTGAAGGTTTATGCTAACTTTTTTTTCCGTGCCAGCTCTTAAAGAAAGTCTGCCGCCAATGAGTGAAGAAATAGATAGGCGAGGAGATGAGCACAGTTAGTGCCCATTGGAATGCCGATCGTCTGCTGGAAAACAACAAAGGTGTTGTTAATTAGGAATTTTAACATTTTTGTAATATCTTCTTCTGTATATTTGTTTTTTGATTTTGTGTTCAGCTGATCAAAGTATGTATTTTTAAAGCTTCATAAGTGTCCTTACAAGCACCGCTACATTGCAGAGTCAAATGTGGATTCAGAAAAAATTCTAACGATCTGTTAGAATGCATCAAATCAAGGTCCCTTTCCTCTTGCAATGGCATCACAACATTTGATTATTCCCACCCTGTATTACTGTACTCGTATTTTACATTCAAAACTCAAAGAACAATTAAGAGTGTTAGTTCACCTCTGTTATGTTAAAAAGATGGCAAACGCAGATACAAGTATTTGTTTCTAGGGAGGATCAAACCTTATTTTGTCTGATTCTTACAAGAAGTACTCTGAAGATGACATTTGTATAATGCTTGGTGAACATTTTGTTTCAACAAAATGTCGGCAATCCAATGGGTGCGAAAGGTCGTGGGTTCAATCCCCGGTCTGATCAAACCAAAGGCATTAAAATTGGTATTTGTTTCTTCTCCGCTACGCAAGCGACATTTAGGAGCAAGAGCAAAGATTGGTCGGCCCAGAGTCAGAATAATGTGACTGGGTAAAGTGGCATGTCTTTCTTTGAACTGTTGCTTTCGTGAGCTAGCACGTTAAAAATCAGAAGAAAAAATCAGAAAAAAATGGTTGTTAATTTAACTCGGTCAATCAAGATGTATTGTGAAATCCTAGTGGAGATGACATTAATGCTCTATATATCTTTGTGGTAGGCTTCGTAATGTTAAACTTACCCGAAACAAAAAGAACCAAGAGAAATCAATTTACAGGAAGACAAAGGTCAGAAAACTAAAGGGAGATTTCAAAATGTATTGAACAAAATAACCGCTTGATTTTGGTATTCTATTAGGATTTGTTGGATCTTCTTCTGTGTTTAAATCAAAGATTTTCAATATTTTGGTTCTAATGTTGCTGGTGAGAGGCTGCTTTAAAATGCACATACAGCATACCAAGATTTCAACAGGTATTAGTTTTTGGTTAATATGTATTTAAGGAGGCCATCTTTGATCGCAAACTTGTGGTATTGACTTGTTCTATAATTGCAAATATTAATTTTAGAAAGAAAATACTTGTACAAAATTAAAACTATAATCAACAGATAATGGAAGACTTTGCAAAAGCTTGAAAACGAGTTACATAGACATTTGAATGTAAGTTTTTGAACAACACAATATAGGTTATATTTTGACAAAGAACAAACAATTCTATCGATTTTTATTTAGACACCCGAACCTCTTTAATAAAAGAATTCCCTAAAAGTTTTGTTCTATTTATAATTTTTTTTTCTGTTTTAAAGGAATCAACACAGAAAGTTGAAAAAACGCAATTTACATATTTTACATCAGATCTTGTTAACATGACATAGATTGAGAAACTATTCACAAATGGCTTTCACAATGAATTTATACAACAGCCACTAATTAGAGGACTTGTAAATCTATTGATTAACATTAAAACAGAAGTGACTGAGATTTGTTTCCACAAATTTTGATTTTTTCTACCTCAAACGAAATTCGAAACAGAAAGAAAAAATACGTATTGAGTCGTTCACGTGTTGTAAGGAAGGCAATTTTCATTCTCTGCACGTAATGACACTTATAATGCCAGTTGGCTTTTGCCGAAAACGCCTGTTGAAATAAAAAATAATTATTATAAATTTAAACATACAAGATTCAATAATAATAACATAATAATAATATGACAAATAATCAAACTCATCTTAGGTTTCTTCACATCTATGTCCTTAAACCTTTAAGATGACTACTCGGAGATCTCAGAATAGTTGGTAATATATTATATAAGGGCCGCAGAACGCGGACGTGTCTGGCGCAAATCCTCAAGAAAATTGTTCATATTCAAAAAGTGTTTGGTTTTTAAAATTTGGTATTATCTCAGCATGTCATGATCAATAAACCGGAACAACAGGAAGAAATTCTTTCTATTAAACCGGTTTTGACTACTGAGTATCAGCGCGGATGCCACTAGTGGAGCAGGATTTGCTTATCCTTTCAGAGACCTGAACTCACCCTAGATTTTGAGGTTCGTTTAACTCCGACTGTAATTTTCAGTGTAGTGTTGTGTGTGTGTCTTTCGTTTTATTTTGTTGGCCATGGTCTTGTCTGTCTTCTTTTTTTTTCTTTCTATACTTTTTATGTGAATGTATCGTTGGGTCCTTATTGATATTTAACCCATATCTCTTGTTGTATACCGTACTTAGTCCTTTGTGTATTTTACGTCCAAGTCAATGTCCACTGCTTTTGAACACATCCACCCGGACTAATTCGCCATATTTATTCAGCATTTGGTAAACTTGTTTTTTGAAACCACTTGGAAGATGCCTGTTCTAGTGGAACAGAGGTCATCGGGGTGTTCACCAGCCCAGTTGTCAGACTTGTCTTCCATTAAATTTATCAAATAATATTTTGCAGATATTTGCTGCTTGTGTTTGAATTCTAAAGCATTGAAAAAACTAAAATGGCTTCGAAGAATATTGCAACAAGTAATTGTCCCCAGCGCTGAATTAGGCTTCTTATTCGATTTGGTTTTTTTACTATGTTTTGATCTCGGACTTCCTATGTTTTGATTATAATGCTACTGGTCTCTCATCAGTAGGTTTTGCATGAAATATCTTATTACCGGTTAACATTATATTCTGTTGTTTTAAACAGTTACCATGCCAATGTGAACTTGAAAGACCAAGGAGTTAATAATGAAAATACTGTGAGCTAAATCAAGCTAGTCACGACTTTGATCAACTTTGTATGTCCTTGTGTATGTCTGTCAATCAAACACTATTTATGTTGAAGTTATATAATATTCAAGAAAAATGTCGGCTCTGTCAACATGTGTCTTGAATTATGTCGAATTTAGTCCTGGTGATTTGGTTGTCTTCAAGGGCACACAGAACTAGGTTATTACGTTAATGTCAAGGACAAAGCTGTATAAAACGCACAGAAAAGTTTACAGAAGGATTTAATACCTGTCCTTTTGATAAATGTTTAAAAGGTGAAAAAATATATATACCCAAAATTAAAAATTTGATACGTCTGAAACTTTAATCACATTGTTCTGTTCACGCCAAAATGAAATTTATTGCTCTATTGTTGTATAACGTCGATTGGCAGATATTTCGTGTATATTAGGAAGGGATCAAGTTATCAAACAAAAAAATCATAAAAAGGGTTAGCTTGGGATAAGGCCGGGAATTTTATAGCCACAAGATTACAAATTGGGATGTTTGGGTAGGGCGGGAAATTTAGCCTAAGCAACTGGTCACCTACGGACCACTCATTAAGAGCTTTTGCAAAGGGATCTTAAACGAGATGAGAGTGTGGCATTTTCCAGAGACGGAGCACGGCTGTAACGTTCTCGTCCGAGACGGGTTGAGAATTTATATATCCCGCCCAACCAACGGACACCTTTAGCAGGGGTTCTTCTTGCAGGCAATTTGGTACCATAATTTGATAGGTAAATTATATTTATGATGTAATTACACCTTAAATAAGAATCCTGGATTCTGATTGGTTCACAGCCAGTGTATTTTGTGCATATTTTAACGTATTCGGCCATTTTTACAGCTGCCGTGGTATATGCGTGAAAAATATGCCTTTTTTACCCTCTGCCGCGGTATTTGCCAAAAAGTATATTCCTTTTTCCCCTTCGCGAGACCAATCCCGCTAAAATTTATTCGGAAGATTTCTGCTTCATCGCCAAAAGTATCGTAACGTGATTAATCAATTTTGAAAAGCGGAAGTGTTCCGAATAAAGAACAATTGTCACGGAAAAATTGATATTCGGTGTAATTAAACAGATATATAATGACAGGGAGCGGATATTTGCGAAAAATACCAGTCTTGGGAATTTTTCTTCCCGTGACTTGTATTTTTTCGCAAATACCCCTCACTGTCATGATATATCTGTTTAATATATTTTGACAGCATCTTTTTATAATGAAATATTTTGTGTATTTTTGGTTTTAAAATATAATTTAATTTATTGCAGACAAAAACCAATTTGGGTTCAAACAATATACATGTACATTTAATACATATATATATTCACGGAAAAAAGAAACTGTGCAAGGCTTTCGCATTAATTAAAATATATACCAAATATTTATTTCTAGCAATAATTA
>JARWCS010333660.1:0-11989 GCA_034783895.1 Geukensia demissa | reverse complement strand
TTATGATGATATATCCGGATCTAAATTTAGTAACTCCGAGTCAATATCATCTAAAAATAGTAAAACCGAGTCAATATTATCTAAAAATAGTAAAACCGAATCCGTATGTTTTTTATCATTGTAATCACGTGACTGTTTCAACCAATGAAGTAATTAGAAAATCTTCCCATATATAATATAACAAAGTATTTGATTCATAAAGAGCACTTAAAATTACTATTAACAATACATGCAAACAAACAAGACAATCAGTGTGGACAGCAACACTTGCATTCTCCGTATAAACGCACATATTCCTATATATATATATTTACATACATGTACAGACATGTACAGGTACCAGTTTTGAATTTCATGTAGGATTACTAGCTTTATGAAACTCCTTTGGTATTTATAACAACCAGTGGTTAATTTTAGGGTGATATTTCCTACTCATTGATAACTGGAAGTTAAACACTAGTTCCAGCACAAGTAAAATTCTATGTTGTTTTTCTTTTTCTTAAAAGTTAAGTATCAGTCTTGCTTTGTTATATCACTGTTGGTAATTGAATTTTCAAAGTTCAACTATCTTGAGTAGGGAATTTCCATAATTTACTTGATAACTGGTAGCTCAAGGAAAATCTGTATCTCCTTTTTACAAGGGCTGAGCCCTTAAAGTAATGTTTTCCATGGACAGAACCCTTTGTTAACATTATTTTTGCAGGTCAATTATCTGTCATATTTTCGTCTTAATTTGAAACAATTGTATAATGTATAAATCAATATATAAAGATATAAAAATAAGAGATGTGGCATGATTGTCCATGAGACAGCCATCCACTGATTGACACAAATTAAAACTTCTACAGATCCAATTACGGCCTTCAGTAATGAGCCGGAGTTCATACCAATAATGGAAGCTGTAAAAGGCGTTGAAATACAAAATGTGAAACTATACATAAACCACAACAATCAACATAATCTATTGAAAAAATGGTGAACAAATATGGTTTCTTTTTCAGATACCTGCAGGGGAATAAAATAAACAGTATTGCTGATAATGCCTTTGATATAAGTAAATTAGTCACTATGTAAGTATGTTTTAGTGTAGACATCAGTTTGTCATGTTGGCTAACACAGTATGCACAAAAATAATGTCAACAAATCAGAAATATTGCAACACAGAAATGAAAAATATCATAACATCTTTATGGTTTTCTTGTGAGGAAACAGTATGTATTGTCTGATGGAGTATAGATACTTAGCCACCAGTTGAAGATATGTATCTTCAAGTGACAACACTATATACAAATTGTTCCTGAAGGAGAAGTCCATAACACTACTCCACATTTATCTGATTATGTTTTAAAAATAAGGCAGAATTTTAGTGACCGTGGGAATATTATGCTGCTGTTTAAACAAGTACAGTTCCTGTCTAAATGTGTAGGCTTCCTGTTCTAGGATTGAACCATACTGTTTGAATTATATTTGGGTTATTTTTCATGAAATTTTAGTTTCATGTGTTGTTATATACTTATCTAATTTTATACAAATGAAAATGTACCAATAAAAACTTTGATGTTGAATAAATTACATATTTATCAATAAATATTAAGTGTTTGCTCCTCATATGAGAAGTACAAATTTAATTATATGCACAAATAATTTATATAAGATTTGGATAGAATTATTGTACAAGTACAATTGATATCTAGACCCAAAGACTAACACAAAGGCTTCTTATAAAGGGTTTTGTGATATAAAATTTACTGAAAGCATTGATAGTAAAAATTAGGCCTTATCAAATTAATTTGTAGATTCTCATCCCTGCCCACCTGAACTTTTTAGGAGGAAAAATATTTTTTATTTTTGATTTTGCAAAATCCTGGAAATTAAATGTGGTTGTTAATGAAAAATCAAGAAATATTATTAAAAATATCTTCCGAACTTCCTTGTTATTTTTTATTTAGTTGGATTTGAATCTACACACTAACTTGATGTGGCCTTACCACAACAGAATTGTGCCTGTTTTCTGGTTCTTAAACATATCGTAAATTCAGAAATTAGGGGTTATGTCGTTACCATTAAGAAAATTGCAGGAGGTTAAAATAACAGATTAAAACTTTAATACAGATGTATGTTATTTCAACCTCAAATAAATGCTGCATTGTCATTTTCTGCATATAAATCGCAGGAATAAGTACTACAGACATTTATTTCTGAATTTACAGTGTTTTAAACTATAAGTTTGAGAGTAACATTAGTAATTTACATTTGTGTTTTGTTTGAGCAACAACCCCCTGTAGAAATGTAATTCCAGTCAATGCCTTTGCAGTGTGTGATGCTATAAATGTTAAGTTTGTCAGTTTTGTTCTTGTATTGATCATGTTTTAGAACCATGCTTTATGTAAAGTAAACATTAATTTATAGCAAAAGTTGTCAGCATTAGTTAACACTGTAAAACTTTATAGACCTTGATTAAAAAATATCCAGTAAAGCAATAATACTGAGCATATTCAGCAACATTTGAAATCTTAGCAAAAATGTGTGGTGGAAAATAGAATATGGCTTTCAAAATTTAATAAATATCTAGCTGCATATCAAGAATTAAGGTTAGGTTTTGGTGAAATGCATTTGTTGAAAGAAAAGAAGGTCTTATCCATTTTACATATTTTTGGAAAACCATCTTCCTTAAGATAGTTAAATTTTGAAACATTGATATATAATTCCAATATTGTAAAAATGCTGCAATTCTATTAGTCAGTACCATGACAACAGAAAAGTTCACACACCCATAAACCAATGTTGATGATGTCATGACACTAAATTAATACGCTTTCGAAAAAGTTCCTTTCTAGGAGTTAAATTGTAGCTTCATTTTCAATGACTAATTAACTGGAATTATAAGTAAAAAATGCTATTTTTACAGAATTTATTGATGTGTAAACTCAGCCTTTCACTCACAAACTTTAACCAACTAAAAATTCTTTCAAAATAGCTTTTATTACTGTAATATATGTTTTGTAAAAGGCCTTTTGATCATGAAAATGTTGTATTCTTGAAATTTCCCCATGCCTCTTCTTTATACAGTATGTATACTTCTGTCATGCCAATAAGCAGTATGAGATTTCATACATGCTTTTTTGAAGGATGTCCCTTGCTCCGTTTAATGATAACACTGTAAAAGGTGGTGATAGCTTTTGTAACATTTCATCTTGTAACAAAATAAACAAAAAAGTTGATGAGTTAGTGTGCATGTTTCATGATATAAGCATGCATTTTTGGCAGGGTAAATGTTTCTCTTGATTTTCCATAGGTTTTGTCTTAGTAGGTTCTGTCTACTAAACCCCATGAAGAAAATAACATAATTTTATAAAATCTTGTCAAATGGCATTTTAAGCTGTAAGTTATGAAATGGTGAAATAAAAAGTTTAGGGTCACTGGGCTAAAAAAGTTAATGATATGAGAAGGATAAAACCAGAGAAGTTTAAGAATCTGACAGAAATGGTTGAACGTGAGCAGCAAACATTCTTAAGTTGGTCTATCAAATGCCATTAAGAAATAGCAGGGATTTTATAATGACTTTTTAAATGGCTCTTTTAAGTTTGTAAGTTAAGTACTATTGAATAGAAAACTATTGGTCACTGAGCAAAAATTGAAACTGTGAAATGGATAAATCCCAAGAGGTTCCAAAAATCTTACAACACCCTAAGGTACAAGTTGAGGTTATGTTCAGTTGATAAAGTTATTTGAGACTGATAGTCAGACAGTATGCATAATGGTGTTCTGTGGCATCACCTGAAAGAAAAGAAAACATCTTGAAGTGTGACAGAGGTATAAATACAAACTAAAGAAGTTGCAGATGTATGCATTTAAATCTACAGCACAGTATCAATCATGTTGATTTTTCACAGAGATTTATCAAATAACCCGCTCACAGCTTTAAGTAAAGACTTGTTTGGTAGTAAAGTAGTCACACTGTAAGTTTACTGCTAGTTTAGACACTTTATGCTTAAATTCAGTATATGTCAATATTTTAGAGTAATTATTAGTATCTTTTTGTAACATTGCATAGGACAGCAAGAAGCTTTTAGTATCATAGAAACATATTGTGTGTCATAAGGGACAAGCATGAAAATATTGTGTGTTATATTCCTTTGTATTTGTATTTGACTGTAATCACTGTAACTATCACAATTCAAAACTCACATTCACATCACTTAATTTTCAAAGGAATGTTTGCTTAACTTCTTTTAGCCACTGACAGAGAAGGTTCTAAAACTTCTTATGTGTCATAAGGCACAAGCATGAAAATAACGTGTGTTATATTCCTTTGTATTTGTATTTGACTGTAATCACCGTAACTATCACAATTCAGAACTCACATTCACATCACTTAATTTTCAAATGAATATTTGCTTAACACCTTTTAGCCATCGACAGAGAAGGTTCTAAAACAGTTTAAATTTTGTTACCTCTTTCAATAGAAAGACACCAACAGTACTACAGTACTTTGTTAACAGAATGTTGGACAGTTAATTTTAGTAATTTACACAGGATATATTTATTATTACACCATATCTGTTTTTATTTACCATTACCCTATGTATTTATATTTCAGAAACCTTAGCCAAACACAGTTAACTACTCTTTCAAGAAAAATCTTTTATTACATTGATTGTCTGGAAAATCTGTAAGTTTTATTTTCTCATATTACTTTTGTTAAGCATTATTGCATGGAATAGTTTTTTATGCCTCCTCCTTAAAGGGACCGGGGCATTTAGTTTTACCCTTGTCCGTCTGTCCATATATCTGTACGTCTGTCATGTTTTGTCAAAGATTTCTCAGCTTGGGTATGTAGAATTGAATTGATATTTGGTCTGAAGCATTATCAGGGTAAGTTGTCTCCCCTTATTAGGTCTGTCATATGTCTACATCCTGTTTGCCGGAGTGTATTCTGATTTCCAAATTTTGACATTAAGTAAAGAGTTATCTGTTTTTGAAATCCCCATAAAAACCATGATATGAGAAATGGTCCTTGGCAAGATCTAGCTGGATACCAGAATTCATAAAAAAGAAAGCTTTGATGTGAATTATATGGTAGAGGTTGCCAGATTAAAAATTTGTTCAGTATATAAAGGTTATTTTGTATGATTAAGTTAATTCTAAATCCACATTCACATGACCTGTTCAAGAAGTATGGCTTGTAGTTTGTTGTTTGTTAGCCTAATGTTGATTTATATGAAATGCAATTTATGAATTTTTGCCAGACTGCCTCTATTAAATCAGTAACAGCATCTTCTATGGCCCAAATAATAGAGTACAATGTTTTTTTATAGGGATTTAAGCTGGAACAACATACAGTATATTAGTGAAGACGTTTTCAAGAGATTAAGATGTTTAAAGACACTGTGAGTATATCTACCATTGTATTTTAGAAATTTTGTGCTAGTATGAAAATTATAAATTAGGATCACAGCTTTTGTTATACCTTGGTGTAATGCAAAAAATATAAAATCACATAAATATTATCAGAAAGGTGTGTAGTTTTCACTGCATTCAATGTTTAGTGGTGTGTTAAAGCACGCTATGCAACCAAATAGTGTATTATATTGTAAAAATTGCAGATTATCTTTTTGTCAATATTCAATAGAAAAATATATTTTCAAAAGTTTTATTAAATGCTTTGGAGTGATCTTACATTATTTTACCCTGTGTAAGTTGAAATTGTTGCTTGAAATATATGTCCTACTTTTTTTTATTAAAGTTTGTTTTCCAGATGTTTTTCTTAGTTGTTTGTCCCCTTGTTTAGACAAACATGAAATTTGAACAAATACAGTATTTCCTTAATTCTACTTAATGTTAGCTACTTGACAAATGATTTATTCAATAGAAAAATATGTTTTTTTGTTTTATTTTAATACCTGCACATCAGTATACATTTTGTAATTTAGAATAGTAGAATGGATTTATTTCCAACCTTGAGTACAGTCAAATTGCTGTTGCTCCAAATAAATGACCAAAACACCATATGAACCTGAAACCTATCTTTAATCCATTTAGTCATCTTATCTTGTTCTTGAACCTCAATTTATCAAACAGTTATTTGATTCAAACAATTTTAATTGTTCTTAGGATTTTAGAGCTGTGGATGTTAAGCTGTAAAAACAAAAAATTCTAAGCATGTATTTGACTGTATAAATTTAGCAGAAAGTAAAATGTTTTATTTTATTCCTCACAGTAATCTTGCTGGAAATGCAATTGAAAATGTGGGATCCCTTGATTTTGATTTTAATGAATTCAAATATTTGAAAGAGTTGTAAGTAATCTATGTAGAAACCTTGTACTATAAGGTGGTAGTTTAATTTTAGCTCAGATACTTTATTTCCTTTTTACTGATTTCTATATTTACTTAACATGTTATAGAGATTTTGGTAATACAGGTTCATGAGCTTGAATAATTTTTCGGTGATAGTACTCAAATTGATGATTTGATAATAAAAATACTTATTTTAATTTTTTGTTACTTTTTTATTTTGTAGCTTGAATATTTCTGCTTAATATATGACTTAAATTAACTTTGCATGATAATTGATGGGAAAAAATATTGGGTACAAAAGTGAACCCCTCCTTTGTCACTTCCACCACTGCTTGCTTATAGGTTCTGGTTCTGTTGAATTGTTCTATTTCTTTACACTAACATTTATATATATTTGTTGTCAGATATATTTATATATATGGTGTTGGTTTCTATGTTACCTTTAACAGGCCTAGAACATTACAAAAAAAGTTCAGGAGTCATAAATTCAGCTGAACTTCTTTCAAATTTGGAGAAGTATCCATGTCAGTGTGATGTTATTGCATCTTAACTCTAAGTTTATGATTCAATTTTGAAGAGAATTGAATTTATATATGGAGATTAGTAGGAAATGTTTTCTTTGTCAGGGTGGGCACAAATTATTTATAAGAAAGGCAGGCACAAAATATTGGCTGATTTTATTCCATAAAAATTTATACTACTTTACATAAATTGCTCAGAATTTTTATAAAATGAAAATTTCAGATTTTCAAAAGTTATGTTATGAGGTACTTTTTACAAGATAATGACAAATATTTTATTGAAATATTACAGAACTGAAAAAAGAAAGAAGGAAATAAAAAAATTTACATGTAGTGGTACCTCGTTACAAGACTTATAGTCCCATTCTTCAAATGAGCAAATGTTCTCATATCAGAGGTGGCTTATTCTACAGGGGAAAAAGGTGGAATTAAAATAAAAAGAATTGTTAGCATTGGCCTTACAAGAAGCATTGCCTCTCAAATTGAGGAAAATGTGTTTCAAAATTGAGTTATGTATTCAAATTAGATAAATTGATGCTTTACCTGAAAGTTTATACCTGTATTTGGAAATACAGTCAAAGTTGCCTTTGTGGATCACCTCTATTAAGCAGCCACTTTATTTTAAAGGCCACCGTCTCCATTTCCTATTGTTAAAGATTTCATTTTGATTAAGTTTTATTTAAGAGGTAACATGTCTTGAGTAGTCACTATTTCTTCTTCCGAAAGGTGACCTCTTAATACAATTTTGACTGTACCAGTATTGAAATAGAAGTAACTGTTTTGACACAAATTTATGAAAAAGGAGATAGCCCTTGCTTCTCTTTAGATCTGAAAATGGTAAGCATCTTTTTCTATTCTATACAAACAAATTCTGTAAACTCAATGTACATATTTGTTATTTTCTGAGTTTCTCTTGATGTTGGTTATCATTGAATTTGTTCTCCTTTTAAATATGTATCAGATACAGCTGGACATTGACCAACAAACATTATTTATAATATTGTTTTGGAATTTAAAATCAGTTGTTTCTGTGTTGTCACATTATTTTGTCAGATTACTGCAAAATAATAAAAAGGTCATATATATGATAAGATGCCAAATGCAGTTAGCCAGTGATGAAATAAAAAAGATATCACTTTACTTGTACACAATGCTGGTAAAGAGGTAAAAATATAATATAGTGGAAATTATATAAAATTACATGTATCTAAGATTGCTTATATAAAGAAATTATTTGAATCTTCGTTTTACTGTAGGTATGTTATTTAGATCAATTAAACATCAATAGTGATTCTCAAATTACCAGAAAAAATGTTTTGGGGAAATTTTTGTAGTAGAAGGAAAAAAAAATGTTGATATGAGCATATTGTGTTTAAATTTGTGTTTACTGGTAAATTGTGAAAAAAAACATTGAATCGATGTTATCCTTTTTATTTTTCAGAGATCTTAGTCATAATCTGTTTACAACATTCCAAACCAATGTTCTAAGTTCACTGAATGACTTAAAAAAATTGTAAGTAAAATAAAACATTGTATTTAGATGCACAGAAAACATGTATTAAAATTACAGATATGGATAAAACATCTAGTAGACTACACAAATATCACCAACCTTCAACTTTTATATTTTTTGCTTCCATCAACGTTTACATTCACATTGCAATGTAGTGTTAATTAAAATGATTGACAATTTAGTCCAAACAAAGAATTACACTAGGAATTTTAAAATCAGAAAGTGGTCTCAGAATTTTACAGCTGTATTTCATTTAACTTTTCATCTATTTTGTCATGTCAGTATGGTATTTGTATTGATATGTATTTGACATATTTTTTGCTATTATGATACACAAATCTTTCTATTTATAGGAACATTGCCTACAATCCCTTTGATTCCTCATGTGACTTCTATTTATAAGAACATTGCCTGCAATCCCTTTGAATGCTCATGTGACTTCTATTTATAGGACAATGCCTTTGTTCTATTTATAGGAACATTGCCTACAATCCCTTTGAATGCTGATGTGACTTCTATTTATAGCACAATGCCTTTGATTCCTCATGTGACTTCTATTTATAGGAACATTGCCTACAATCCCTTTGAATGCTCATGTGACTTCTATTTATAGGACAATGCCTTTGATTCATTATGCGACTTCTATTTATAGGACAATGCCTTTGATTCATTATGTGACTTCTATTTATAGGAACATTGCCTACACACAATGCCTTTGATTGCTCTTGTGACTTTCTATTTATAGAAACATTGCCAACAATCCCTTTGATTGCTCATGTGACTTGCTGTCTTTTCGTAATGAACTAGTCAGTTTGGAGACTACACACAATGTGGAATTTTTGGACCGAAACGATATCAATTGTTCCAATGCACCAATGGTCAATCTGCTTGATCAGTCCTCAGAGAAGTTTTGGTGTAAGCATGTTATATATATAGTATATCTATTGTGTAATGAATGAGCATGAATAAATACTGCATTCCTATATACAAGTTTGCATGTGTAAGCAAAGATTTTGAACAATAATAGATGATTTAGGCCAGAATTGAAATGTATCCGATTTGTTCAAGATCTTTATATACAGCAGTGAAATCTTTTCGGTTTATTTGGAATTTTTCCTGATCAAATTTCGACCATTTCATTGCTGTACCAGTACGACATGATAAACTGCACAAAATAACGACAGTATACAATCTAATACTTCACTTTTTCTTATTTTAAACATTTTATTTTTCATGATTCACTTAAAATAAAATTCACTTTTTTATTTATTTTAAGCTTGATGTTGTCCGTGTTAGAATCTTTATTTTGATTTTTAAACATGTTAGATATAAAATTTTCTAACCAATTGGCTTTATCTAATTATTTTAAAATTTGTAGAATGTAGAAACCTTGTAAAAACAAGAATTAATAATAATGTCTATATCTAAATCATATATACGTAGAAATACAAAAATCTGTTACATATTTGTAAATTTATAGCTTGTGGTCACTCCATCCAGCGCCGAGCTCTTGCCGACTATAATTCTACAGGTTATTATAAGATTTAATGGTTTGGAAGATGGGAGTGGTGTGCCTTAAAACTTTTTTATGCAAACAAGCAAATAACATGCAAAATAGGGATGGGATGAAGAATTGTTTATTTATTCAGAATGCCTAACATGCTTTTTAAAATTTGTTAATGTTAAATGGTGGTATTTATAAGCCAGTTGGATGGATTTATTTATTTTTGTGTTGTGTGTAATATCATGTTGATAGTGGTGTTTGGTGTTGGTTTAGGGTGTGTTTGATTCACCTCACACACTTAACAGTCTGACAAGTAATTTCCCTTGTAGAAATTTTCATTGTTTTTTTTTTGTAAATAAATACCTAAAACTGACATATCTGTTGAAACTAGGTCATTTTGTCTTTCCCCAAAATACCCTTAGATCTAACTGATTTCTTATTATTTGACAGAAAAAATGTAATTCATAAAAATTCCTTGGATGATAATCATTAAAGCAAAAAATGTTTTTTTAAAGAAAACAATGATTTAAAAGAAAAAAATTATGATAAAATATATTTATTAGCTTTTAAAGATGACTGGTACAACAATATTTTAAGTAAGTTCTGGAATAATTTAATTCTTCCATTTTTGCAAAAAAATTTCTAGTTGCCATTTTACTGCTTAAAATTGTGCTTCGATACAAACATACATAATCCCGGCAGCTTTCTAGGTTTGAATTTAAATCTTAACCAATTTTCTGGTTTGATAATACTTTCATGCAGATTCATCTGTAAAATTATTTTTATATTTTTCACTTTATAGATGTTACATTGTATTCAAGATATAATAAAAGTTACTAAATTTTTTTCTAATATTACAGTAGATTTCCTAGAAGGTTGATATTTTCATGAAAGTTTTTGTAGATATTTTTCATATTTCAAAATAAAACTTTAGACTTAGTGTTAATTTCCCCCAGTTTCCCATTCCCTTGTTCTAACTAACAATATACACTCTATATAGCTTTGTCTAATCCAGCTTTAGCTTTCATTAACAAATCATTCTCAAGCAGTTTACTAACATGGATGAAATATCATTTTATTGCAGCTGATGTAGATCTATACATGATAATAAAAAGGCATATAGTAATATCAAATAATTTATTGTATAAATTGTATACTAGTACATGTTTTGCTTATCTTCGAAATTTCAGAATTTCATGCAAAAAAAAACAACTTTTTTGTTGTATTTTTAAATTAAAAAATTTACAATAATGTGCTGACAAGTTTTCCCATCAACAACATAATGTTAAAATCATAAGTAGTAAAGCAGTTTTAATGTTTGAAGGGATGTTTTTTGGTGAACTGATTATTGTTGTTTATGTGTATGTATTATTTTAACATCACATACTGCACTTGTGTTCTCCCTGTAAATTTTGAAGAATCTGAAAATTAGTGTCATTAGAAATTTTAATAAATTTATATCGTAGATGAAAGTTTCACTTATTGTCTCTGGAATGAAAATCTAGAAAATGTTTAAACTAAATATTATTGTTCAAAAAAGTAGAAATACTGAAAATAAAACACAATTTTTGGAGTCAAATTACATATTAATACACACCTGTCTTTTTTTGAAGTAAAATAATAGTAATCATATTTCAGTCTGCACATTTCACTGGATTACTTAATGTGCAAAAAGTGCTGCCAAACAACTTCTTTATTTTTGGGAAAATAAGTCTATGTGGAATATTTGTCTCATCTGCATTCTCCCCATAGACTTTTAGTGGGAAAAGCATCAATTTAAAATAAAGAAGTACAAGATTATAGTCCGAAATTTTGGTTGTGTATCATGCGTACAAGACAAAGTATGAAGTTTTTTTTTATGCCTCCCTATGAAACAGTCAGTGTTACAATTGATTTACTCACTTTGTGCAGGGATGCAAAGGTTGATGACCTGTGGTGGTAGAACATGGTGGGAGAACACATTTTGTGTACAGATATGCTATTATCTGATAATGCTTTATTTATTAACCGACACCATATTAGAGGAGATTGTATCACTTTTATCACCAAGCTTGTGTAAATGTATTGCTTTTGTATGTATTAGTTATGCTGAACAAGAATGGATAAAGATTATATTGTGTATTTCAAATTTTCATTAAAATAACAAATTCAAG
>JARWCS010333650.1:0-11989 GCA_034783895.1 Geukensia demissa | reverse complement strand
TGGGTAGGGACGGAAAATTTAGCCTTTTGTAGCGGCATTAGCCTTCTCTTTTCGAAAACTACAAAAGGGGTCTTTTACGTGCAAGGAGCACTCTCCAAACACTATGGTCAACGGCCAGGCTTTCCATTTTATAACCTAGCAACCCCCCAACGAGAGGGTCTACCCTATCCGCCACCTGGGGATCGCGCTGGGTCAGCTCTGTGGGTCGAGCCCTGGAGACCGCTGGGGTGCCCAGTTTCGTATCGAAATTCGTCGTAATATAAAAGATTTTGGCGAAAATTTAACTGCATGTATACTTCCAAATATTATTTTGTGAGTTTTTACACAGTGTCAGTGAGCATGCAGGTAATTTATCACTGTACGCAGGTTTAGTGTTCATGTTTACGCAGAATTAGTGAGCAAATGCAAATTAATTATGGTCATTCGTTTTTCTGTTTCTGGCTATACAATTAATAAATGTACGTTTCATGAGCTGAGTCTCACATATTTTGACTGATAATTCTTAAAACAACAAAATCTGTAAAGGGAATTTAGAAAGAGATTCACCTATCTTGCCGGCAACCAAATTGAGTGTTATGAATATTACAGGTGTTGTTGTTTGTCCTGTGCTCATGCATGTGAAAATTGTTGATTTTTGTGAAAAATTGAAGTTCTTACAATGTCTAAATTTTTGCATTTCTGGTACCGCTAAGCTTATTTTTACTGACATTGCGTATAAATATAACCAATAGATATAAAAATCTATCAAAATAATTTTCACTATGATTTTCAAAAATTCATAAATTTTCCTGATGAGTGGGGAATAACTAGGAATATGTATAAAAAATCCGAAACATACAAAAGTTACCGGAAGCTTTTGTACATAACATTTTATAAGAATAATGAAGAATCCCCAAAAGGATTTTTCAAAAATTAGTAAAATGTGAGAGACTCAGTTCATGAATACATTAATAATCTAATTTGGGAATATGTATCATTTAAAAGCGTGCGGTTGCTTATATAGTCATTCAAAAGACTTTCAATAGCCAATTAAGGTCCAATAAACGATATTTAAGGACAATTTTTCCTACGCAAATCTGCTGTAATTTATTGCTCCTCAGTAAGTTAAAAAAAGAGTGTCCAAGCGACTTTTTTCGTATTTCCTTGTATTTATCCATTTATTGTCATATTTTGTCGGGGTTTCTATCGTTGTATTCTCTGTGGGAAGACAAACCAAGTGAGACCCTGTGTCCTTAGGAATCTCTTATCATTAAGATAGTGACAATGTCCCTTTTAAACCCTTTTAAACCTTAAAAAAAGGTTGATCCGATTGTGGGTTTTTCCTAAATAACTTTTTGACAAAAAGAAAGTTACTTCAAGTATTTTTAGCATTTACTTTTTTAATATAAAAGAAAAGGATAAAAGGCAATTTTGCAGGCTATTAGAAATTGTTATTTTTCATCCAATTTTGATTTTTTGCATTTGATTTGTCTAGGTGAAAGCTTCCTTAACAGATTTCTTCTATCTCTTTCCGTTTTCGAGGTAAAAGGGAAGAGCGACTCAAACACAATTTCGCGGGTTTTACTGGAATTTTAAAAAAAAATTTTAATCGATGTTGGTGGAGCGAACCACCATATTTAAGAATTTGTTGATACCATCCGACCTTTAAAGAGGGTTCTGTATTTGTACCAAATTTAACTTTGAAATGTCGTCTCGTCGAATGTATTAATAAACAAACTAAAAACGTTCCAATATAGAACAAGAGCAAAGACGTCTCTGGACCTGCGAACAAACAAACAAAGTCCCATAACTCTGTAACGACAAATAAGAAATAAAAAAAAAAACGATATGAACCAGGCATCATCATTCCTAACTACATAATAAATTTTGAGACAAATCGAATTAAGCATTTTTGAGTTAGTGTACGACGTTTATGATGGAGGGACAGACGGACGGACGGAGTCAAGCGGCTACTAGACCTGCTTCCGCCTTCGGTAAAATGTGTTAGTATGGTTGTCCCTGAGACAGCCAGCCAAAACGTCAGGCATTTTATGTCAATTAAGAGTCCGGAAAACTAAAGTTTTGATATATACCATTAAACATTACTTTGAGGAATAGTGTTTGCATGATTCTTAAAAAAATTTTCAATGTGTTTTATAAAGGACACCCAGAAACAAAATGGTATAAAGAATACATGTAAATACAACAAGCAGAAAATGAGTGCCCTTTATGCTAAACTTGTGATATGAATAGCTAAATAAAGATCTTAGCCTGTCGGTTTGAAAAGGGAGATTCGAAAATTTAAAGTGGGGTGTGGGTAAAGTGTTAGGGGAAATTATTAACTGGGAGGGGGAATATGTCATTTTAATGATAATTGATGTAATTAGAAAAACTGCAAACACCCTCTCCAAAAATGCACAAAAACAAATTTTGGACTGATAAAAAAGGAAGAGGTAAAAAGAGTCAAAATCGAGAGACAACCAGGGTTTAACGTTTCCAGTGTTGTGTTGGAATATCGACATACATGTTATTGTACAAAGAGTATTTGAGATAGGGTGCGTCATTAACGGACGGGCAGTGGTATGCGTCCCGTCAAGAAGGGCGTATAAAATGGAAAAATTTTGGAAAAACAGGCTTCAAATTCATCAAAGGCAATGTTCAGACAAGACTATTTTCTATAACCAGTTTGATTTAGCCAGAATAATGAAACAGCATTAATGCATATACAACTGTTTTATTAAAATTATGAATTAAGTCAATTAAAAATTTTCCTATAACAATAGTTGTTATAGGAAAATTTTGAATTGACTAAATTCATAATTTTGATAAAACAGACCATATGAAAAGTGAAAATAAATTATTTTTGGCCTATTTTTCTAAAGGATTTGTAGATCTGTTTGTTTTTTTAATTAGTTTAATTTCTTATTTATTTTTCTTATAATTTAACGGCATAACGTATATCATTTTATTTTGGGACATTCTTGGTTCATTGCATAATTAACGAAACATTATTATTTTTATAATTTGTTAATCTAGGCAGACGTTAGTTTTCTTCAATTTAATTCATTTTGTCTACAGTTGCTAAAAACCCGTTAAAAGCTGTGGGGTAATTTTCCAAACCCTTTGAAGATTAAAATCTCGACTTCAACAAATTATCGCTGTTTAATCACAACATTCAGATTATTGGTGCTTGTTGGATTTTAAAGGTGGGGGTCGTTCAAACCCCCCTCCCACCGATCACCCTGGCTACAGGTATATGTATTTAAAATATATTTTTTTTAAAGATATAGTTAATGTTTACTTATAGCGCATTGAAAATTCTGCAACAACGAACATGTGGCATATGTTGATCTTTTTCAAAATATGTGCGGTCTTTTTGCATATAATTGTGTTCACGTTAGTTCATAGTATATGTGATGTCAGATTGCTATTTTGATAAGATGTTGTTTGGCTTATTTAAGATTTTCGTTTTCCTTTTTTATATCAATTTACTTCAACCCTTCAAGCAATATTTGACAATTAATAATAACTTTATTGATAATAAACCCAACTGGGTTAATCTTAAACAAAGACATACAAACAACAATACAAAATACATAATAAATTGAACACAAATACAAAAAGTCATGTTTAATTGAATTGAAATAAATCAGATGGTTCCAGATATGAATTTATTTGGCCAATATGGATCTCATTTTCGCAACTCTAAAGATTGCTTTAAAAATCAACAATAATGGGCAAAACAGTCATATCAGGATTTAGAATAATTTGTCTTTTTTTTCAAAGAGTCAAGCTGGTTAAAATCTGGGTAAATATTCAAAATTTTATTAAGATAAGTGTTTCTTAAAATCGAGTCTAGAATCGATCTCTGTTCGAACTACTTCGACTTCCCTTCGAGCAAACTCGACGAGTATGCGAGCACACTAGTGGTCTGTTCGAGCCCAATCAATCTCTATTCGTATATACTCTACAATCTCGTTTGTATGTAAAAAATAAGAATTTTTCTCTAGTTGCAACATGCGACCCAGGAAGAGAAAAACAATTTAATCTAATACTGAGACAGACGACACTCGGGGTGGTCCCCCAAAATAAAACAACAACAAATACGACATGACTACCATTTATTGCAACTAACATCGCCATCACCTCCAGACGCCCAATTTCCGGCCAATACTATTTAAATATAGCTCTATTTCCATCATCATCTCCATTTTTAAGAGGCCATGGACATTGCCTCCAATGCAGATGTGCATGATGACCATTATTAAATATTCACATGGAGAAATACATTTATTATATATAACTTTAAAAAAGACAGTTATATTCTAAATTTAGGATATCGGACCATAATCTGATGATTGAAACTGGTCGTGATCAGAAAATACCCAGAGATCAGAGAAAATGTCTATGAAAAGTCTATGAATTAAATGATCAGTTTGGATTTTATTCCCCTTATAATAAAATAAAATATATTCTTAATTCTGAAAATGTTGAACTTTTGTCAGCTGTAGGACTTTTTCTTCAAAAATCTGCAGACCAGCAGAAATTAGGTCAAAGTCGGTCAAGAGTTCTTCCCATTCAATGTTCAACAGTCTTGTGAATATGTTTGTTGTTTGTATATGTTGTATTTATTTGGCTCATTTGGGCACAATATACAAATAAATAAAGACATATTAGAAATCAAGGAAAAAGTTACTAAGTTACAGGTTGGAGTTATCTTTCTTTGTCTCCAATAAAGTTTGAGTGATGAAACGAAAAAGAAAAAAAGACAAAAAATCAATTTGAATCGAGAATAATTTTCAAAGAGATAAATCATATATTTCATACTTTGTAATTTCACACTCCCTATATAATTAATAAAACAATAAAAACATGTCTACTTATGACGAATGCTGTCACAATGTATCAAATTAAGTCTCCGAATCAGATACCAATTCACTTTGGCGGATAGAGAGTTCGAAAACAAATATTTAAGAAAACTTCTTTGACGTACCCCTGCATATGTTCCATTTTAATTTTGTTATGTGTGCCATTACCAGCCGTCACCTGCCTACCATCAAGTCATTCGCTGGGTTTCAGCCGGTTGTTCTCATTCTCGTGATTAAGACACCCAAGTAGATACTGAAATCTCATGGCCATAAGCTCAAATGCGTTTTCTGCCGCTCTTAATTCTCACACGGCCTTATTACCATAGAAAAATTGCTATAAATATTTTTTTTCACGAAATAAAGCTTATATGTTAGTAATTCTATGATACAAATAAAATGGAAAGAATTTCAATGCTGAAACCGTATGGGGAAAGAAGGGCGAATTAAATCTATATACGTCCCAACAAGGTTTTCAAGAAGAATTGAATTCAATTACTTTACATTAGAAATGTTTGCAAGGTTCTTAAAGGGACGTATATACGTCCCTGGTTCTTATTGTTGCAAAACTGAAAATTACTTATTTTCAATATTTTATTTTCGCATTGATTAACTTTTTTAATAACTAACGTGGGAATTTTCGGTGAGCTCTAAATCGTCACGAGCAATACACAATTTTCCATTAATATTGTTTGGAAATGCGAGTCCACCTCAAAGATGTTTATTGAGTTCTATGATGATTTTTGTACAAAAGAATTTAAAAGCATTTCAATTAAAAACAAATTAGGAAAATACAAAACAAGCCCTGACTTTAGACAAGTAGTCGTTCCGCGACCTCAGAGGTATAAAGAAAACTTAATGAAATTCGACCCTTTAAAACAATTTCAGAAAGTGGTACTTTACTAATAAACACATGGACATATACAAAACATAAGCTGCGTCTGCAGTATAAAGAAGCAAGCATGCATATTCTTATAAGCGAGCGAAGCGGGCTCTTTATGGTAGAAATGTGGTAAAAATGAATGACTGCATCACAATATGCCAAAAAACTTTCGTCAACATGGCGGAATCTCGCGAGATTACAAACAAAATCAACAACGTCGTCGGAATGGACAATTTAAGACGCTGATGCAGAGGGCACAATTTCCTCAACTTTGTTCGCTTTCTTAAGGTTGCACCTTTTTCATATTACATCTTAATTTTTGTAAATTTATCTTGGGAACAAGGAAAACGTCATCAAACCTCGGTGTAAGAACAGAGTTGGGAAGACTACCACTAGAATACCGTGTGAAAATTCAGTCAGTTTTATATTTGGCTAGATTTTATAGTGAAAACATAAATCCTCTACTAAAGGAAGCATTTGAGCTTAGTGAGGATTTGGACTCGCAGAATATTTACTCTTGGTCCTCTTTTGTAAAGGACATTGTTCATGATTTAAGTCTAGAAAACATAATAAATGGTATTAAGAATGGGGAAGTAAAATATTACAAGAAAATAATCAAAAAGGAAGTTCAGTTGTATTATAGTAAAGTTTTAAAAAATAAAATTTACAGTCTAAACAAAAACAGTAAAATATTTCTGTATAAAAAATTAAAAATTGACCCAAACGCAGAATTTTATCTCACAACTCAAGACTTTGAAGCCCGCAAACTATTTTCTAAATTTAGAATAAGTGACCATAGCCTTTACATTGAATTAGGCAGATTTAAAAAGATACCCCGTTCAGAAAGATTGTGTCCTTCATGTTATATGTTATATACATCCCTGGTTAACTGTAAGAGATGGCTGATATCGATACGTTACGGAGCGTCTGATAGAGACCTACATTTGTTACATCTGGCCCAAAATAATTAGACCAACCTATAGGTCCAAAAAACATTTTTTCAATATTTTTCTCAAAAACTTTAATAGATAGATAATTACATGAAATGTAGAAAATTTATTTCATTTGTTATTTTTACCCAAATTAATTGGCACAACCAATTTGGACCTAGGGTTCAAAACATTTTTCAATTGTCATTAAAGAAATCAGGATAATCTGAAACCCTGTTTTATACAGGTAATTTAAAGTTTACTACATTAAATAATAAGTAACTATACAATTAATTTAACTCATATAAGTTGGAATGAAAACAAAACCTGTCTACTTTTAAAATTCGTTTGAATATCAATAACGTTATAGTAAAATTTGTTGAAATTCCCCATCCATATTTGAAAAACACAATGTTTTTTTATACTATTTAATGGATGAATGTTATGAACAAGTTGTTGTATAGATTCTCGATCAGCTGACCTAGAATCTATACCAGGGCCGAAACAGGAACAGCCAGTTAATAACACAGTCTACATTATTGAATTTTAATTGTCGATAAATTTAGGCCTTAATTTACCTCCTCCTTTAACACACCACCAATACAACTATAATACTGCATGGGCGTAAGAACCGGGGCATAGGGGCGATTGCCACTACACATTTTTGAATGTCGGGCGCAAAACAATGTCCCCACAATTTTTTCAGTCATTGTCAAGTATTATTTGGTTACAAGATCATTTTTGGCATATAGAAACAAAAAATAATTTCAGGCTCAGAATTATGTAGCATACCACTAGACTAGTAGTTACAGAACAGTGAATAAATGCCTCATTTTTTTTAAATTGCCCCTTTTGTGTTTTTTTTTTTAGATTGTCACCCTTTTTGCTAAGCTTTTAATATAAACAAATCAATGAGTAAACTTGGTATACCTTCGTCACATCTATATTTGATGAGGCAAAATTGGAAAAAAACTAATTTTGGAGATAAAAGAAAAGGAATTCGAAGATACCAAAGGGACAGACAGAAATCGTTAAGTCGGAAGACAGACAAGACAATGGCCAACAAAATGAAACGAAAGACAAACATAGAATACACAACAATAGATGGTGCTTTGTCCAGTGTTGTTGACTTTTTGAAGCAATCTGTCCCTGGCACTCTGTTGAATTGCGAAAGTGATGTCCACATTGGTCAAACTATAATGACTATACTTATATTATCAAGGTTTATTTATGACTACATTATTGTATAATTGAAATGTATACATCGTATTATTTTTGCATTACCTGTATGGGTTTCATTTGCAAATAAATAATATATTTTGCCTGTCACATTTAGAAGTTTGCCCCCACCACGTTCAAAATAAGTCCTACGCCTATGGATTGTTCATTGCGCGTTGTTTTGTTTCTACGAGCAAATTATACCCCTTTTCCCGCTTTTTGTCTGTGTTCTTCATGTCGTAACTACGCATGATTTATTTTACAAATTTAAACCTATAATCATTTCTACAAAAGGAATTAAAATTTTAATTTGAGTGACGTATGCAATTTAACAGTACTGTGATTTAAAAAGAAACTTAACGTGACATACATTGGGTTGTCAAGAGGAATTAAGTCAAAAGAAGAAAGGTATATTTTATGTATAGGTTGAATATTGTATAAACATAGTTTTTGTATAAACAATTTGACTAATTAGTAAAGTAGGTGGTGTACCTGGAAAGGTATAAGTATCACATTTATTTTATTTATTTTGAGTCTCTATATGTGCAATGGATTATGTAAATTATTATTTAATACGTAAAACGGGTTTTGAGAGTAATGTTTTGTTGCATATCCGTTGAGATTTCAGTTTAAGATTATTATAAACTAATAATAATTACTATAATATAAATTTATTACATTTTCATGTTAATAATGTTAATCAATGTAAGACATCTTAGCATAAGTTAAGCATACGTAAAGTTGATAAATAAGTATAAAGAATATTTTTCTTGAAAATTATGACTAAAATGGGCAGAGCATGTCTTTTTTTACCTACACAGGCTTGTTAACAATAAAAAACACCATAAAGTCTTGGCAAATTCAGTTTCATTATCACATCATTTATTTCTTGTTTTATTGAAACTACCTTAATTAAGCCACTAATTATGTGTTGATTGCTAAACAAACACCTGTCGTATTTTGCTTATTGGCATTCCTTGAATAGGATTTTTCAAAATGTTGGCATAGGTTGAAGACACCGTTAAAATTCTTTACTCTGAAATGTCCTAAATTTAAGTACTTAAACTATCTTTATAATTGCCCGTTTTGCAAGCATGTTTTCCAACACAACCGATCATTTTCTCACAAGGGATTCTATAGAAATTTCTGGTCTAAAAATTCTTGGCCTAGTCGTTTACTAAACTAAGAGCTGGTCCTTAGACTGGTCTTTTTAAAGGTGTACATACAATGAAGACCACAAAACTAAAATTGATTGGCTAATTTTTTCTCTATTTGTACCTTTCTCTTGTTCACATTTATCTTATTGTGTGTCTGTTCTTTGACTAATAATTTTCTAGAAGTCCCATGGTTGTTTTATTTTTATATTTTTAATGCTTCTTGATCTGAAAAACACAAGTATCTTTCCTTTTCTATACGTTCTGTGGGTTTTTTCTTAGTTACACCTAAAAATAGCAGTGGAACCACGTTGAGAAATGGTATTTCAGTTTCCATGTCAATTCCATGGTAAAATTTCTTAATTTACCTAACAGTAACGAAGAATTGATATTTTATTCTTAAATAGTTCTTTAGATATTGAATATACCTATTAAATTTTATTCTTAACGGAATAGGTTTTTGTTTCACCACAATTTTTTTTTTTATTTATTCATTTTTTCTTGAAAATAAAATTTTTTTTAAAGGAGACGTTATTTGTATATTTTTCATTTCAAAGAATTCAATGGTTTTTTGATATTTTGTTTTGTACCGGACAAACGAAAACGTTAAATCATTTCATAACAGCGACTTTCACAATTTTTATTTCAAAATTCTATATGCCGTCGTCCTTCAAAAATTCACATTTTTATCTTCTTGGAAACCAATGGGCTTATCTGAACCAAAATTTGGTTGTAAGGTCATTGGATGTCTCCCTTTCAAAAGATAAATCCTGGATTGCAATATGCCACCATCATCGCTGACGTTGCGAAAAAATAAAAAAGGAAGTTATTTAAAACAAGTCGTTTCAAAAACTGCTGAGCCAATTGATGCGAAACTTTATGTGTTTCCAATGACCCCTGACCAAAAACCAAGATGACCACCATAGCTGAACTGATTAAAAAGGACCCTTATGTATATTCATTAAAAATTATATTCTCTGTAACTGCTCGTTCAGTTGGAACCTAACATTAGTTGAATGGTCACTATATGGGATTGTTTCAGAATCTTTCACATAATCCTATCCTCATATCAAGATGGCTTCTACAGCCGAACAGTTGACTCAAATTTAAGTCATTTTCAGTGGTGACGCTCTCATATAAACAAACTTACCATGAACAACTAAAATCTTTATATCCACAGTTGGTACTACACTATGGCCTGGCATAGCCTATATATAGACTTTCTGTATGATTTTTACAGTTCGTCAGTTACTGCTTTTGTTTTCATTGATTTTAAATTGACTACTTGTTTCGGGGATATCCACTTAATTAGTTAAGCCCATACACATCTCCCGTGCCTGTCCCAAGTCGGCAATTCGATTATATTCAGAACTTAAAAACCGAGCGACACGCTGTATTTTTTGATTCTGTATTATTAGAAAAAAGTTTGGGTCTTATGCCACAAGCGCCCGTGAATAATATTGTAGAAAACCTCATGCATATAGGCGTGTTTTTTGTTTTCAAGACAGTCACGGCGAGAGTAAGCACTTGAGTTAACAACAATGAAGTTTATTGAAACAAATAGTAGTAGCATCATTTCTTAAGCCAACAACTTTTAATAAATGTTATATAAACACCCTGAGTGGTGGACTGTTAATACTTGAATCTGACTAACTTTAGAATGTAAGAACAAGACGTCGAATTTTATTTTGTATTGAGCTGACTGGGGAGACTGCTAAAGTCGGAATTTAATAGGACTTGCTGGACGGACAGTATGCCTATACTTAATATAATATTGAACACTAATGGCGGCAACCTGTAAAGCTGGCGCTATCCTAGCTTGGTAAGCACAGTTAACATCTTATTCTAGATAACAAAATTTAAGCTTTGTTGACCGTAAATCTTTTTGAAATTATCAATGTTTCATATCCTTTATTTTATTTTGTACCCGATTGAAATGGTTTGTTATCAACAGCAATTTTGGAATTAACAGGAGACAATTTTTTGCGAGTGTACTGCTTGAAGCTGAAAGTCAGATTGCCATATTGCTCCAGCGAACCCCCTTTTATAGGCTAAGGACCCTAGGTGACGTCAGTTGTAAACGCTGCATATGTCAATCATATTTAACGTTTCTTACGTGATCTGGAAAGTACCGTTATAATAGCGGTACAGGCTTAAGGATATAAAATTAACCAGACTGTCATCCTTGGTCGTTTTGCAAGTTAACACGTTTGAAACAAAAAGGACAAGTTACGGTGAGTACATTTTGAAAAGGACAGATATGTTAGATTGGTTTGGCCACAATCGGATCACGCTCGGCTATTACCGACTATTTTCGTAGTCACTTTACCGGATTTTATGATGGAAATGGCCGATGAGAAATCGGTCCCAAGCGAACGAGTCTTGCGATCTTCCGCCATTGCAAACGCAACCGAACTTGACTCGGGAAAATAGTTTGTCGCACAAGCGCGTAAAACATGAATCTCACCCGTCCCCAAGAAGCATTCGATGTTACAAACGCGCAATTACTGGTCAATGCATTTTCCATAGGGTACCCATGTAAATGAAGGTACTTTTTTCAGAAAACTATATTAAATTCAAGAAAAAGCAATGCAGGTCCCTTAAAAAGATGTATGAAATTTTATTTTAAACCCCAAAAAATCACTATGTTCGTGCAGCAAAAGATGTCAATATACTAAATCAACCAATCAGATTTAGAACATACAAAAATAGTGCAAATCAAAACAAAATATTCTTACTCGATTTACTACCACATTAAAATTCTCTGATAGATTGGTTTCATCTTGATTTCTACTAAACGATAATTTTATTAGGAATAATTTGAATCTAAGTTTGTTCATTTTTGATCATATGGGAAGAAGTTATAGCCCTTTGAATACCTGGGCTATATGAAGAGATTTTCTGGAAGTCAAAATGCTATTTTTAGATAGGGGTTTCCCCTAGGGCAACGGCATTTCACTA
>JARWCS010333629.1:0-11990 GCA_034783895.1 Geukensia demissa | reverse complement strand
AGGACAAAAGACATGTGGCAAACTGACATGTACTCCTAATAATCAATAAGCACACCCAATATTGTTGACCTACCACTTACAGTAAATGACATGAATGAGAAATAGACCTAAGCATGAAAACTTGACCCTAGTCAATGGAACGTGAAAATAAGTTCAAGGACAAAAGACATGTGGCATACTGACATATACGCCTAATAATCAATAAGCACACCACAAAAAGTAATACCTATGTCTCATTGTCGCGACTTCGTTGCAGGAGAGATTCAAACCATTTCAATTAATTACTTGTTGCCAAGAACTCTTCGACTAAAAATTTCATTCATATTAGCTAGTTTAAGGAAAAAAATTAAAATCTCAAACTGCCTGAAAGGTCTGTAAACAAGACACAACCTATCTTTATCAAGCTTTATATCAAATACGAAATCATTCTTATTACTGGTATAACAGAAAACTTTGACCATGAAGTGAGACCTAATGGAAAAGAAAATCTTATTTACCACTGCCCTTTATAGGTAGGGCAATAACTAAATGTCAGGGAGATATTACCACATTTACACAAAATATTTTTTTTTAAAAAAAATTTAGATCCTTGACAAGGCTTTAAGAAGAATGGCATAAAAACAGCTTGAGATGAGTTCTAATCAAGTGCAAAATGATACACCCAACAGTTAAATATTTTTAGCACAACAAAACAACTTTTCATGCTATACAATATTTTGTCTATTTGTAGTTTTTTGTAAGGAGAAGAGCAATAGTAGAACAGACATCAGAGCCAGGCTAATGTAGTATCAAAAATTTGTGCATGGAATGTAAAACTGCATAATGACGAAGAAAGTTCGTTTCCTCAAAGATTTACAATTACCACCCAATCAAGGAATCACTATTATAAATGGATATATTATTCCAATTCTGAGTATTTTTGTTTTAATCACCAATATGTTTGTAATACTTGTTTATATCAGAAACTATAACAAGACACAAAATGTTGTTCGGAAGGTATCCAGCATTTTATATATTTCCATAGCAACAACAAACATTTTATCATCAGTGCCAGTCGGAATCGGCTACCTCTATTTATATGCTCTCAATAATGTGACAACATTTATACCATATCATCTTTGCTGGCTGTTAGTATTTTTGATTCAATATGTTTATTTTCCACATATGATGTCAGTTTGGTATGTGACATTACTTTCTGTGCAACGATATATGGTCATACGATATCCATTCCGATTATCAATGCATTGGACAGTTCGCCAAACAATAACTGTTGTCATCCTTGTCTGGGTCATTCCAGTGTTTCTGCTGATCACAAATACGTTTGATACAGAGGTGAGCCCATATGATATATTTGCAAATGCATCGAAAAATTGGACCAATGAAGTTACATGTTCCATGTATTATGCTGAATGGATGGGTGAAAATGCTGAAGTAGTAGATGCATCAATTTTGTCCTTGAGACTTCTTGTCTTTATACTTATTCCATTTATTTTTATTGCTTATTGTGACTTTTCATTATTGATCTTTTTACGGAAAGCTTGGAAATTTCGAAATGAAAAACTAGAAGAGCTCACGGAACACGAACATTTTTCACCACAGCATACCACTCAACGACATTCATTAACA
Organism: Geukensia demissa; assembly: GCA_034783895.1. NCBI lineage: Eukaryota > Metazoa > Mollusca > Bivalvia > Mytilida > Mytilidae > Geukensia > Geukensia demissa. The sequence goes on along the minus strand of JARWCS010333629.1, from coordinate 10,364 downwards.
GGTCAGACAAGATCGGAAGCTCGCCATCAAACAATTATCATTGTTGTCTTGTCCTCTATTGTGATTTTCGTACATATTCCTTATGCCATAATGCTGGTATTGTTTATCTACGCCACAACAAGCAAGAATGCGGACATTGTTAAGGAGTTTAACATTGGACTCTATAGATGTATTGCAGATCTGACAGTTCATTTAAGCCATCCAACATTGTTTATCTTTTCCTGTCTTCTTAGCAAAAAATTTCGAAATTTACTAAAAATCTTACTCAAATGTAAAAAACTCAAATTAAGACACCAACAATCACGAAATATAAAAACAGTCGAAGAAGAGCTGTAAATTTTGTTGTTAAATGAATTTTATTCTTTGTATGGATTTGAAAATGTTACAACCGTTCAATTAAAATGTTGACTTGAACACATCACTTCTTGAATGAGTTTTAAAATACTCTGCCCTTGTATCTCTAGCATGCTGACTGTTGTCATGTGGTCAATATTGAACAAAAGACCACCATTGAAAATGAAGATTATCTATATATCTGGATAAAGCAATATAGAGTCAATTAAATGTGCTTGATACAGTACAAATGCATGCCTGAAACATAAATTTAATCAAATTAGTGAAATCAGAGAAGTCAAGTTACATTGATTTTCAGATTGATTGCATAGCTACCTGTTGATTTCCCCAAAGTCCTAACATTGACTTTTTTCACATGAAGTTATGCCCTTTTCACAACATCTGCTAATAATTATAATATGCTTTGTCCAATTTAAAATATATACCAAGACAAAGATAAAAACTATACTACACAGATTTTTACAGTTTCAGTTCTAAATGTGGAAATAGAAGGATGTATTGAGTCTAGTGATAACACTGATGTTGTAGATGTTAAACAAAAATCTAAGCCTAAATCCGCAAAATGGGAAGTTGTGTAATGTCTGTTAAATTAAATAATGGACTAATTCTAAGCTGCAGGCTCATATGAAAGCAAAACATGGTTCCAATTGAAGACTCAGTTTCAAAATAAAAGATGACCATACTCTATGTCAAGCTTTTCGGGAGTGCAAATTTCAGGCTTAATTAAATTTATGTGCGTTTCCACCTTTGAATTTATTTTACCTATGCAAAGGTGTTTTACAAACTATTATCTGCCTCTGAATTTCTCTATGGGGATTTAACATTGAGGGTTTGCCATCTTTGTTTTTGGCGGGAGCAATAAAGTTTGACCTATATAAAGTTATTTGAAAAATTGTGAACATTTTTTTCATTCAGACCCCTTCTTGCAATACACATCAGAAGAATTACTTTTAAAATGCCATTCAGGCATGCCACTAAGCTTTTTTGCAGGCTGATTATTCCTAGTCAAATTACTTAATTATTACACAGTGTTGACAATGTATACTCCCGGTCTTGCACTAGCGCGTGCAATTGGTCACTTCCAGGAAACAAATGGCTACTTTTAAAATGTAAAATCCTGGTAGAGAATTAAAAACTTGGGACAGCTTAAAACACATCATGATTGCTAAAAAGTATAATTGCAAGTAACTTGTACTTTTTTCAATCTACAAAATAAACCCTATTTTATAAGAATATGGTAGAAACTTTTTCTTTCACGAACTTTTTACCTGTTCAAGCAAACTCTGACATAGAGTATAAGTAAATTTCTCGTGCAGCCCTGTTGATTGATTGATTGATTGATTGCTGCTTAACGCCACGTCGGCAATATTTCAGCCATATCATGGCGGGAACATAACAGCCCTGTTGAAGTAAGTTGAGCTGTTGCAGCCACTTTGTTGGGCAGAAGTGATCATTGATACCACTTTAAAATAAACCAAGCAGTGATAATTCCACCAAAATTTGATTCCAGTTGAGCATTTCAAATGAGCAGATTGTTTGACAAATTTTCTTAGGTCCTATGTCAAACTAAGTTTGACTGAATTGTCCATCTTGTTTGTCAGGTGGAGTGATCGGATGCAAGAATAAAAGGGAATGACTAACTAGAAGTACCTGATAAGAAGAACTTTTAATGAATTTTCAACGCAGTCCCATGTTCAGTACTGGAAGTGCCAGCCATTTTGGTGGTGGCTGGAGTCATTGGAAACAATTTGAAAGCGGGTCATGTATGTACCTAATTTCAATTGAATATCAATCAAAAAATTTAAAAAGATTGAAAAAAAGTCATCTAAACTTTATTAAAATGAGTCCCCTGTACTAAGTATTCAGGGTGCACATTTCAACAACAACTATGATGCATTATTTTCAATTTTACAGAAGCAAATTGCTGCATTTACATAAGCTGACTGTCACACATACAGAAACCACCTGTTGCAGCTACATGAGCAAAATTCACACTTTTGTGTTTCAACATCAAAATACCTTACTTGCAATGCTTAATTTTACATGTACGTGTATTTTATCTTCTTGTTATTGAAAGGTTGTCATATTCATCACATAAACAAAGTAAGCCATATCATGGTGGCTTTCTAGAAAAATGTGTGCTTTTGTGCATGCATTAAATTAGGGAATGGCAATTTTTGGACCATGTATATATCAATAATGGTAAGATGCTTTTATCTTATTATGTTTGTTTTGTCATGCAGATTACAAATAAAAAAACCCATTAAAATCAGACAAGAAATAGAGAACTTACATTAATATATACCAAAAACCTTTTAGTCCTTACCCCAAAAAGGGTGGGGCTGGATCACCCAAAGTCACTTCCAACCTTTATCTAGTACATGTACTAAAAATTAATGTCCCAAAATGTTAAAAGGACTGGTTATTTAAAACAGAAGTAATTGTGTGGAATCAAACCTGTCTACAGCTAATCTGATGCTAATGCGAAATTCTTTAGGGTCATGAAAAGTTTTTAAAGTAAAGTACAGGCAATTAAGACAAACAACAAAAAAATTATTTAGAAAAATCAACAACAAGGGCCTTTATAATGCTTTATTTGGTAAATAAAATGACATCAGGAAATAATTGATTTTTTCCTAATTAGATTATAGTCATAATTTTCTTTTTAAATCATATATGGACCTTTCAGATAACTTTTAAAAGGTTTATTTAATTGAAATAAATATTTAAACAGTAATTGTTATTTAAATTTAATGCTTCAGACAAATGTTTGTATTGTTCTGTGATTTTACAAATAATGGTATATCTATGAAACCAACAATCACACTTTATCGCTGTTTTTCCTTGCAACAGTGATACTTGAGTCAAATCGTCATTAATCAGACTCATTTAACAAATGTCATAACAAATATAATAAAGTCAAAAGAAATTGGGCTGACTGAGAACGTTATATCTCAAATATGACATGAATAACAGGAAATTTTTCCTATATTTTCTGTCAAATATTTATTAATTATTGTTATTACAGTCAGATATAGAGTAAAATACTATTCAGACACAATAAAAACAGATATAAAATGTTTGTAATGTTTATAAGGTTAAAGGTTCTGATGTTTCTGTGATATCAAAATTGACAAAATTATATCAAATTAAATAATTTCTTAGAATTTTTTCACATTTAAAACAATTTCTATGTACCATATTATCAATAAAACTAAAAAATATTGGATTTTCTTTTTATCATCAAAACTAACTAATTTTAATACAAAAGTTATAGAATAATAGATATTAGCCCCTTTTCATACTTTTAGCCAAATTCTTTGGCCAAAAATGTGACTTTACAATCCTTGCCAGAGGGTGCTGGTTAAGGACGATCACTGCTTTTTAAATATAACAAGGTATTCAAATGTTGTGATTGTGTTGTGTTCACACTGCAACAAAATAATCAAATAAAAATGATAGATTCTTGTGTTTATTTTACGATATATATGCATTGGAAAATTTGGCTCGAAAATGAGTTATCTGACTTTTCATAGATTTAGGCATCAGTAGGTTGTACTGATTAACCCCCCACCTAAAATAACAAGAATTTCATAAAAACTTATCAAAATAGAGAATCTTACATTGTTAGCCATTGATAATTGTATTTTTTTTACAATCAAGATAGTTCAGTTTTATGCTTGGCAAGAAATTGGAAGCCTATTAAAACAAACAAGATTGTACAAAATAAGATTATCAAAGATTAAACAATGTAAGATTTTGTAACTCTAGTTGTTAAATAGACCAGGAACGTATATAATAGATGTTATACACTAATTTTGCCTTTCAAAATCCCAGCTGAATAGTGATGTTGTCAATCTAATTCTGCTAAATTGCATGTGGCGTTGATAATCAGTGCATGAGGATTGATTAACACTTTTTGGAAAACCCGTCAAATGGCATCAAAAAACGCATACCAATTAGAGACTGATATTTCAAAATGTGTTTAATGGAATTATAAAAATAAAGGTAGGGGTCACTAGGATAAACATATTAATGGTGTTAAATGGATAAAACATGAGGAGTTCTAAAAGCTGTGAAAAATGAAAGAAGAGATTTTACAAGAGGCCCCAGCTAATGCCTACTAAGTTTGCCTTAACAGTAGTTATTTTCGATATCAAACATTTACACAAAAGCAAAATCTGAATATGCAAAAGAAATGACAAAGATATTGGGTTGCAACTGCTCTCAAAAGACAGCTGATCTGAGTGTCTTCCAGGAATTTACAAAATTTGGAATTGTCATAATTTTAAAACTAATGACTCATTATTGTAATTGATCATCGGATGCTGTACTTGTTTGGTTGTTAAGTATTTTTTTCTAAAACAGGTCTGACAGACTCCAGGAGATTTACCAAAAGTGGAATAAGCAAATTTATCAATATTAAGACTCCATGCAGATGCAATTAATCTTCTTATTCCATATGAATACAGTTGCCAGATATGCTAACAAAAAGAAACTGGTCTGGGAGATTTCAAGGAAATTCACTTACTGTAAGTTGGAATTTCCATACTTCTAATTCCAGACTCCTCATGATTGCTTTAATTGATTGATTGGATGGTGCTTAACACCCATCTCAAATATTTCATGCATATTCAGAACGAGAGCATATTAATGATGAGTGACGATGAATGAACCCTGCTTTGTACTAGACCAACACTATGAGCCGAAATTTTAACGTACTAGCTCACAAAAACAACAGTCCACAGAAAGACCTGTCAATTTACCCAGACACATTATTCTGACTCTGGGCCGACCAGTCTTTGCTGTTGATCCTATTGTAGATTCTGAGAAAATGAAAACTTGAACATAACTTTCAATTAAATAGCCATTTTCAAAGTTGAAACAACTAAGATCCTACATGACCTTGGTGTCAAGGTCATCTCAGTTTTCCTCTGTAGCATGCATGATATATACATGCTACATCATGAAAAGTTTCATTCATATATGAAGTACTGTTTCTGAGAAAACAAAAACTTAGATGTAACTTACACTCTAAGGCAGATATTTAAAGTTGTAAACTTCTTTCCCTGATTGACTTTTTATGTTAAGGTCATCAAAATTTGCATCTGAAAACATGCATGTAACTTTAGTGCAACCTCATAGCAAGTTTCTTTAGATATCAAATATAATTTCTGAGAAAACAAACCTAAGACCTAACTTCAAAAAGATTTTACAAGTCTAGAACTATTTCTCCTTAGTTACCTTGAATTCAGTGTCACCTAAATGTGCGTCCGTAACAAGCAAGTTGCACCAATGCAACTTTCATATAACAAGTTTCATTTTAGTACCTAGCACAGTTGCTGAGAACAACAAAAACTAGGACACACCTTTAAGTGAAAAAGCAGATTTTCTAAGTCAAAAAGTGATGATCATATATATGACCTTTAGGTCAAGATCACCTATATTTAAGTATATACACCATCTTGCTAAATTTCATATAGTTAACTTGTGTAGTTACTAAAAAATAGAAACTTGGACAAAGTGCAGTTGCAGATGTGGACACATACACCTAGGCAATTCAAATAGTCCACCTTTACTTTGTAAGGGGAACTAAAAATCCAACCAATCAGAACAAAAAATGCTTGCTGTGTCTATGTTAGCTGACATTTATGGATTATTATCCATAGATGCTTTATTCAAGGTAGTTTTAGAGCTGAAGATTTTTTTGAAAATTATCAACTATAAATGTTGACGAATTATAGGAAATAGGCAAGATTTATAAAGGCCAATAACTAGATGCTTTAAACCAAGCTGGGGTTTATTTATTCAGCTAGATCCAGAGGATAACTTTCTTAAGATTTTAACATTCAGAAACAAGAACAGTCTAACTTCTTGGCCAAGCAGTTTTAATGAAGGACAAATAAACTAATATGAAACAAGAATGGACCTAGTGTTTAGTAAAGAAGAACTTTCTGCAAATTTAGCAAAGGGTCCTTCAATAAACAAGTCATAATTTTTCAGTTGGTCCTCCGTTAATTACATTATAGTTTCTAGTATAGTTGGTGGAGAGTAGTCAGATATGCAAAATAATTTTAAATGGAAATCCTGTAAAGTATCATTCCAGCAGATGATTGGCTAATAATAGTTTAGGACTTTCTAATTAATTTGACAAAGTGTCCTATGCTGAATTAATTTCACTTGTGGCAGCCATCTTATTTTAGTGGGCATGGACGCCCCCTAAAATTTCAATATGGACTACACAAGGATAAATCCTTTGAAGCATGTTTGGTGATATAATGGGATCTGAATTAGCATTAGATAGCATGATTGTATAAACCAGATTTCCATTTCCCTCCAGCCATCAAATTTTAATTTTCTATTATTTCAACTCAATGATCAACAAATTTTAACGCCTAATATTGAACTGTTACATTCAGACTGACAGCTTCTGCAAATTTAAATTCAAATGGTTCAGATATTGGAATTCTATGGGGATACCCTTATTCACAGAAACAATGAATTAACGTCTGGTACAATTGTCAGTGGAATTCTTTTCACATGATTTCCACTGAAAAATATTCAAACAAAATTAAGAAGAATGGGTTTGAGGAGCCAATATTTCAGAATGGTGATATGATTTTGCAGTTTAATGGTATTTGTTGGACCTAAAGGCTTATTCTTTTAAGTTCTTAAAACAAGATAACTTGTAGTTATGATACAAAGTGATTTTTCTGATGCTACCTTGACTTAATTCTGAGGAGTCAATATTTCATAATGGTGATTTTATTTTGCAGTTTAATGGTATTTATTGGACCTAAAGGCTTATTCTTTTAAGAACTTGTAGTTAAGATACAGAGTGATTTTTCTGATACTACCTTGACTTAATTCCAAATTATATCTTACCTAACAGATGAGTGTGAAATTAGCTGTAAAGAGAAAGTGAATATTGGCAGATCCCAAAGATTTCTAACTAATCAATATATTATTATTACTGATAACAGGTGAATTTTTTTTAGAAAGTTATGAATATTTATTCATTGCCATAAGATATAATAATAAATGTGTCCCGGCAGCAATACATGCTGGATTATTATATATATAAAGCTAGCATGATATTCTGGATTTAGCATCTATGTCTAAAATGTATAAGTCGTTGTCAAGTCACAGATAATTATTCCGTCTTGGGAAATGGTCGTCCATTATTAATTAAATTGTCTGATAAATCACAAAATTGTTAAATGGAACAAGAAATACAACAAACTACAACATTAGGAATTTCTAGTTGGGATTTCATGTTTTTGAGACATTTTCCAGAACTAATATCAAGTAGTAAAAATCTGATTACAGTTGGATCAGAAATACAAGGATTAACTTTAATTGGCTGTGGATCATATCTTGCTACTTGAACCTAAATCGGACTAACAAAAATGGCTAATCAGCCATCTATAAAGAGAGCTCTTCAGGAACATACCAAAGAAACCATTATTATCAATGGTTATATCATTCCATGTATTGCAGTTGTTGTCTTGGTTACAAATGTGCTTGTTATTGTGGTTTATTTAAAGAAATATCAAAAGACTCAGAATAAAATAAGAAGAATTTCAAGTATACTTTATATTTCCATAGCAATAGCTAACATGTTGTCATCCGTACCGTCATCAATTTGGAATTTCTATTTGTTTACGATTCATCGTGTGACCTGCTATGTACCATATCGCTTGTGTTGGATATGGAATTTTTTCGATACTTTTGACCTTTTCCCACACATGGCCTCAATATGGTTTGTAACAATATTATCCGTTCAAAGATACATGATAATTCGCCAACCTTTTATTTCGTCTGTAAAATGGACAATTAAAAGATTGTTTGCTGTTCTGACAGTTGTCTGGTGTGCAACTTTTTTTATGCAACTACCACATATATTTGACACTTCATATGAGCTCAAAAATGTGACTTCAAATTCTTCTGCTGAAGGTGGATGTTTAATATATTATGCCGACTGGACTAATAATCAAGGACCAAGAATATTTATTGTATCATATTCTATCAAACTAATAGGAATTGTAATTATCCCATCAGTTTTAATTATCTACTGCGATGTTTCATTAGTTAGTTTTTTAAGAGAATCATCAAATATTAGAAAAATACTTGTAAAAACTTCAAGTACAAGCACTTCAAATTCTCTTCCGACAGACAGGGAATCAGTTGGAACTGAAACTAGAGACTTTCAGGGTAACAGTACAACATCTGAATTGCGCCAGACACTTTTAGTGGTCATTTTATCATCCATTGTTTTTATTGTGGAAATACCATACGCTATACTTTTAGTGATTTACATTTATTTTTTCAGTATAGAAAACTATGATGTTATACAATGGCTCGGAACTGGTCCAGCCGAAAATGTTGTTAGTTTGACGATGCATGTTAGTTATCCAACTCTATTTATATTATCTTGTTTACTAAGTCGTCAGTTTCGCAGACTACTCTGGAATATATTCCATTCCAAGAAAAAAGATAAATTTTATGCTCAAGGTAAGAAAACTGCCAAAGAAGATACTGCATCACAGGCTTTGTGCTCAGTCTAATGTCAATCTTTATGATTTATGTGATATGTTTTTAAAATACATTTTACAGTGTTTCCTAAAAATTTTCACTTAATCAGATATACACATATGTCTGTGCTTTTAATGGGAGATTTTTAGTTTCTTAAATTATTGTATTTAGCCAAATTGTCCTTTTTAAGTTTAAAAAGATATGTAAATCAAAAATGGGTGGCTCAAAAGCTTAAGGTTATCTTAAACCTCTTTTGACTTCTATTTAATCTTTCTGCAAGTATTTTCAAACTTTGATTCTTCAAAACATCCCAGCTGATGAAGTTTGACAGAAAAAAATAATACGCTTAGCATTGATTTTTATGTTGTTTAAGCATGTACAATGTATATGCACATATCAAAATAAATATACTAGTAGTTATGATTCTGTTTATTTTCATATGAATACAGTGAATGTTAAGAAAAAATAGAACAGCACTAAAGATCCCAGATATTGGAGTGAAACTTTGATTTTCAGTATGCTCTCATCCTGAATATGCATGAAATATTTAATTGCCACTGGATGTTAAGCAACAACCAATCAATCAATCAATTGATTTTCAGATGTTATAAATGTACAATATATTTTATAGTGGATTCCTGTTAGTTGCATACCCTACTTGTCAGAATAAAATATGCAATAAAGAGGAATTTACAGTTTTATCATAGTAACGGGCTATTTATTGTTGAGGAAAAACTACAAAGAAGCACAAATGAGCACTAATGACTTAGTATAATTAAAATAAACCTAAAAAAGATTTTATGTAATGTTTTTACTATGTTCATTTTACCTATATTAATATCTAATTTAAAAATATTGAAAAATAAAGAAATTACCAAGACATTTGTCAGCTAGTGCCATCAATAGATAAGGGCACTGATCCAGTACAAGATATTCCAGAAGGTAAATCAATCATAACTAATCAAGGTCTTTAATATTTGATTGCATAGTAACTTTTGAACAAATATGCTTGTTGATTTTTTGATATAATAATTAGCTTGGAATGTGTTTAAAGTGTTTTTTTTTTCTTTTGTTGCAAAGGGAAGATTTCTACAAAGGATATCCTTTATGTTTTTTTAAATAAAATAAGTAAAATATGAAATTCTCTTTTATAAATCAGTTTATAGTTAGTAAAAATGTGTTGAAATATTGATAATAGTTAAAAATTGTGAACATATAAAGATTGCATTTCCTGCAATTTCTTTAATAAAGCAATTCTTTTAATTTCAAGCTTTTGTGGAATGCAATTTTTAAGTTACATTTGCCTTTCCGCCTTTGTATTTATATCAAAATCAAAATAAAGATCTACCCCGCTGCTAACAGTTTTTGTTTTACACTATGCAGTAGCGTTTTACATACTATTATCATATATTTATATAAAAATATGGGAATTCTGCATAGATGATACATGTGAAGGTGTAGCACTCATATCATCC
>JARWCS010333618.1:0-20119 GCA_034783895.1 Geukensia demissa | reverse complement strand
GTTAACAGACCACGCCGACGACGACGACGGACGCAAAGTGATGACAGAAGCTCACATGGCCCTTTGGGCCAGGTGAGCTAATAAGCAAAAGTTATCCACAAAATTAGTCTTCATAATTTAATGCAGAAAACCAAGGAAATTTGTCAGACGCAGTTCACTGGAATAGATTGTTAAATTTAACCTAAAAAACATATATGCTTATTTTAAAGGAAGATAACAAGAATTTCTAACTAACAGCACCATATTTGAAAAGTTCAAATTCAAAATGTTGAATCTTTCTAACAATTTCAAATATGGATACAATGCTAACCCATACTATTAAATCACACACTAGAAAAAATAACACGTATTTTCCCAATTTTGATAGTTTTACCATTACAGAGAAAAGGCAGTATTATTTTTCCTACATTAACTGTTTATCAATATGAATATCTACTCACCATTTCTATCCACAGTAACAACATTTCCATTCACACCATTTTCACCTTAAAAAACAAAAAAACATGAATTTATTTCTCCTTTATTTTTTAGCTACTGGACTTCTTCAGAAATTAAATAGAATTATAAAACAAGACAGGTCTTCTTAAATTCCCTTGGTAAAGACATTCTGTTGCATGCTTACATCGTATAACCAACTTACTAGAAGGTGAATTTCGATTCACTGCTTCCAGCATGTTGGGCCTGTATTCTAAAAGCAAAATTTTTAAACATATTACAAACCATTATCTTAGAGGTATATTAACACTGGCCCTGGTGTCCTGGCCAGTTTTTGTTTTTGCTGTTGGACATTTTAAAAGCTATATCGAGGTGTCAGTGAAGACTTTCTATTTTCAACAATGTTAGACTGTTCTAACAATAACTTTATAAAAGGAATCTTGCAATTAATCATAAAACAAATAATATCTGTAGTGTGAACATAGGAAACTTGACATCAACAAACATACCTATGGCACGCGCGAACCACAAAAAATACTTAAATTCAATTTAAGTTACTTAAAATCAATTTTTCGCTACTTTAATTCAATTTAAGTAACTTAATTCGAATTAACGCTACTTAAATACATTAAGCAGTTAAGTAGAGATACTTTCTATTTATGTGAGAAAAATGAATTAAGCAGAGAAAATATTAGTTCAACTCTTGTTAACAAAAGTTAAGTGCGCCTGAACAACAAAAATTGCTTTTAATTCACATTAAGTTACTTTAATTGCATTTAGCGCTACTTAAACTCATTTTAAGCACATACAAATCGTTAACTGTATTTAAGTGGATTGTATCTTTACTTAAGTAAAATTAATTGCTTAAGTAGAATTACTTTGTTAACTGCAATTAGAAGCGTATGAGAAAACTGTTTTGATTGGTTCTTTAAGTTTGTTTATAAATTGTCACGAGGTCTCTGATTGGCTGAAGTTGAATTAATTCTTGTTAAGTAATTAATTCATGTTAAGTAGAATTAATTCAACTGAACAAGAATTAATTCAACTTAACTAGAATTAATTGTTACTTAAGTTGAATTGTTGTAACAAAAAACAAGAAAAAATTATTTTAATGAAACTTAACTGAAAATGTAACAATTAAAAGAGAAAACGCTTTTTAAGCAATATTAATTTGAGTTAAGTAATTATTTATCATTAAGCACCGTTAATCAGAGGCGTTAATGCATTTTCGGTGTTTTAATTGGCGTTAATGCAGCGGGAACCACAAAAATTGCTTAAATAAATTTATGTTGCTTTAATTCTAATTAATTTAATTAAATTGAATTAAAGTAGTGAAAAATTGATTTTAAGTAACTTACATTGAATTTAAGTATTTTTTGTGGTTCGCGCATGCCATAATGAACGTTATAAGAAATTCATCAAGTTTGACTGATATTCCTAATTTCATGCCCTAGCCTGTCTGATACAGGCAAATCCAGAAAAGCAATTAACCCAGTTAGATTTTGCTTTCGATTATTTTCTATATACCTATGTAAGAGGTAGATTGTGTCTTTCTGACATATATTTCATATTCTTTCTTTCAAGGTATCTGGACTATAATAAAAATGGTGGTAAAGTTTTAAATTTTTTAACAATTAAGAGAAAATAGTGATTTCCTGTAATAATTCTAAAAATGATCATGTTTCTGAGTAAAAAAACATTATCTGTAAAGCTGTTTTAACTATCAAAAGATTTACTTCAAATTTATAGTATTTTCTGAAGTTTACAGATTTTTTCCAATGTTATTATGTAAGGTTCTTCTAGAAAATCCAGGTATTTTTAATAATCACATGGTCAGTTATGGTCCCAATACCTTAACATTGCGGAATTCAGTCTGGTGAAGATTAAATAGTAACCACTTTCTGTTGTCAGGAGAAGCACATGCAAGTGATTTGTAAATTTAAATGTGTTATTGAAGCAAATGTCCAGAATATAACGAGATATTTTCTGATAAAAGCGAATCAAGATTCAGACAAATTTGACACGAAAATGACATGAATATCAAGTGAAAATTTTCGCACGAATTACATGCACTTCTCGATTTGTTTTTTAAATCGTGCGAAAATTTTTGCACAAAATTCGTGTCAATTTCATTCAAATTTTATGCGTGGCACATATCAGTTTTCTGTGATAAAGAATATGAAATGCAATAATTTTGGAAAAGCTGTATTTACCTTGTATTAGATGGATTATTGATATTTCTTATACAGAAGATAAATGTTATTGACATGTTATTTTTTTTTCAGCTTAACTGGGACAAAGTTCAAAGTTACTGATAGGATTCCAGGTGGTATTCTGGCTGATGAAATGGGTCTGGGAAAAACTGTGGAAGTATTGGCCTGTATAATGTTAAACCCTAGGACTGATTTGGTATGTATGTACTGGTCGTCATATCTGAACAATAGATCCCATATATTTACAATTTAAATTTTGTTTTGTTTTTCATTATGCCCCACTTTAGGCAACAGAGCCATTAAGATTTACTCAGCTTGTGTATGCAGTGTTTTCAGTAAGTTTTTGAATTTTACTGATGTAGGCGGAATTATCGCACAAAATCCTGGCTACTAAGGGGTTTTCTGGGAATATTTCTTGTTGTCCAAAATAAAAAAGCCAGAAATATAACAGCAATAGGAAGTGAAATTCATGGGCTTCTGGCTCTTAATGAAAACACAGGGATGTAGGATCCATTTGATATTTGGTCTGAAGCATTATCAGGGTGAGATATACAGTGTCTGCCCTTTTCAGGTCCATCATATGTCTACTTTCTGTCTGTCGCAACAGAGGCATTGATGTCCAATGGACACATTTCTCTATGTTTTTATTGCTCCTGTCCCAAACACAAAACCAGTGAAATAGAAATGCTGGTATGTTTTAGTCTGAATTGTAAGCTTACTAGTAATTTTATGATTATAGACAAAATTTATATAGAAGTTATTTATCGACACTCTGTTGGACTAAGTATAAATGGGCTTGGTTTATAAACTAAAATAAGAGATACTCGCCGTGAAATCTTAAAAATTCACAATTATTGCCACATAAGTACTTGAGAATTTTTTTTTGTTGGATTTAAATGAAATTTATCCAAAACTTGAATAACAGAGCAACAGTGCACATTGGAAGTGTTTGATTTTATTTATGTATTTTTATTTTTTAGATTGAACAGAAATTTAATCTTAAAAGTCAGTTATGTGAAGCATTAAATTCTTCTGATGCATATAACAGTGATTCTGCAAGCAATCCATCTAAAAATTCAACATCTGTACAGACTGAGCAACTATCAAATGAGAAAGAATTTTATTCTGTCGATACCTCTGAGAATGACAGTTTGACTTATGCCTCAGTAGGTAATCTAGATAGTAGAACTTCAAGAGATTCCAGTCTTAATTCTTTATCTGAAGAAGGGAGCCATGATCAACTACCCTGCGTGGAATGTGTGAAAGATAGCTCATTGGATAATCATGAAGTGCAGTCAAAGATGGAAAAAATGAATGATTCTGAGCAAAGCCAAATTTCTAAAATAGACATGATTGATGACACTACAATTTGTTATTCAGATCATGACAAGATACAAACAGAAACAGAAAATTCTAATTCTTCACAAAAGAAAAGGGGAAGGAAAAAACAAACACAAGTTGAAATGATTACTGAACCCAAAAATATTTTTGATATCAGTAAAGATGTTGGACCAAAAGAATTTTTTGAGTGTATTTGTGGTGCTAAGGAAAGTGATACGAGCAAAAAGACAAGGACCAATGTTCAGTGCATTAAATGTGGGTTGTGGCAGCATGCTGAGTGTGTGAACTTTGACCTTCATGATCCATCAAGACCTGATTTCATGTGTCCACATTGTTTGGTTAGAAATGTATGTATTTCAGATAAAGGTCTAATAAATTTGTTTTAGAAAAATTTCTCAAAAAGGAAAGATATTTCTGAATTTCTGTTTGTTATTTCATGTTTTCATTTAAGCCATATTTATGTCCAGAATTTGGCTGAAAATGAGGAGTGGCTATTATCAGTTTTTGTATATCATTTGTATTGAAAAATGTATATCAAAAAACCAAATCTAACAGTCTTTTAGTTTAATTTGTTTTACAACCATCACATGACACTTGGAAATTTCTTCAAAAGTAAAAAATACTAAGAAATTACTAAATATGATGAAAGTTTTGATACAAATTGGTCAATTTTGATATTCGATCTTAATTGGAGGAATGGACAAGTTTGTTATTTTTTAATCAATATGAAATGTACTAACAAAAACAAAAAATACTCATGGACATGTTCAAAATACATTTGTTAGTGATGTTGCCAGTGTCTTGGCAATCTAATTAAAAATTCATTTTTCTGTAAAGGGAGACAAATCTTACAGAATATACAAATTATGCATGTAATCCCAGTATGTGAAAATTGGAAATAGATTGCACAAAAACAAGCAATATATCAATCTTTCATATTTCAGGTCCCAATGAAGTCAGGTGCCACACTGATAATCTCCCCTTCTTCCATTTGTCACCAGTGGGTGGATGAAATTATGAAACACATCAGGGATCAGACATTGAAAGTTTTTGTAAGTATTCTGTCTGTCTGCTACATGTATACAGTCAGACAAGCTCATTGTATCCATAATATTTAGTCTGTCATTCAAATTATCCTGATGTAAATCATACACCAATGTTGACAAAAATGGATAAATGCTTAAGAGGCTGTCTATGAAATACACAAACAGTGGGTGGCACATTCAAAATTTTGTTTTGAAGTAAAATTGCTTCATTTGATATCATAAACATGTGTTTTCTAAGAAAGGGGTGTTGATAAATGGATTTCTCCAACAGTTTGAGTGTAATAAATTACATAGAAAGCACTAAAATCTGTGAAATAAAGGGAGAAAACTCTGCAAAATTTAGTTGTTTTGTTTGGAAATTTGAAAGCATATTATGAGTCATCACCTCTTCAAACAGAAATATCCCTATCCTTCGAGATTAATATATGAAAGCTAAAGTTGGATTAATTTTGCAGTATATGACCACTTCATCTTGTTTTTTACTTTGTTTCTGAAACTCTTTTTAAATCTGTTTATTCACAATTAATGATAAAGGGTATGTAGATGTTTGTTAGACGATTTCAGGTACCCTGGTTCATACTGGTGTAAACAAACAAGAGTTTATACAACTTTATACACTGGAAGTCTGATTAAGACCCTAATTAATTATCCACCTTTTCCATAGGTCACAAGAGTACATAAATCTTGTCTGGCTATTTTATGAAGTTTTGCTGGGTTCTGGTCTTCTGAATCTTGTTTTATGTTGTGTTTTTAATGTTTTGACTTGCCTTCAACTATCCTTTTCCAGCATTTAGCCCAGTAATTTTGTTTAAACTGGTGATAGGGTCAATCAGTCTACTACTGGGTCATGTTCTCACCCAAAGTTGAGGCGAATCTTCAATGTGCTGATACCATCTTTCTGCCAGTCTGCTCAAAATTCAAAGACTAAAAAATGGTTATTTATCTTTCAATAAAACATAAATATACATGCATTTGACAAAGTGTACCTTCCATACATTCCATACTTCATCTCTGACAAAAGTTCACAGATTTCTTCAAGTCTTACATACTGAGCTGGTCCCAAAAAAACTGGGATCCTGTTCCAGTCTGGTATCTAACTTTGTAAATCCATTTCAGGTATATACTGGTGTAAACAAACAAGGGTTTATACAGCCTCATACATTGGCCAAGCAGGACATTGTAATTACTACATACGAAACACTCAGGAAGGAGATTGACTATGTTGATTTGCCACATAGCAACAGTAAGTTATATTGAATTGAGTGTCGAAGTTTATAACTCACTAAATGACAAAGTTTGTTGTCTGAGAATGGTTATTTAGGATGAATGTACTAGGTAGTAGATTTGAGGTAGTTCCTGAGTAAAATTAATCATTTTTATATAGGATTTGGCTCAAAATTTGGCTACAAGTACTTTTGTTAGATTAATAAGGATAATCTAAAACAAGAATTCAGAATCACCCTTCAAATAGTGGGATATTATGATATTTAGATAGATATCCAGTATTAAAGATTTTCTTGTGTTTTCTCTGACAGGGTCAGACCCATGGGGCCTCTCCTTTTGACAATACAAAAAATAATTTTAGCACTTGTTTTGCATGCAGGCAAGAATGTATTGGCAGGTCCTCCTGTCCAAAAGTCAGATCCACTTATGTACAAGTATATCTTGGCAAGTGGACCCCCCTTTTCCAAAATAATATTCTTTTTATGCTAACAGCTAACTTCTTTAACTTAAAGATAATCTTTATTTAAATGGTGACCCTTTGTTTTCATAATTGTTTTTTAAAGATATATTTAATTTAACTCTGGAAATTTTACTATCCTATATTTGAAAATATGTTCTTGTTAAGACTGGAGAACCATCTGCAACTTTTAACCACTGCAATCTGAGTTTTCATGCCTAAATTTCCATATACATTGTGCAGTCTAACCATAATGCCTGTGATTCTGTTTGTCATTAACCATCCCAAGATTTGTGGTTCTTCACCAAATAAACTGAACTCTATGATATACATAGTAAAAAATAGTACATGTATATTTCCAAATCAAAAGACAACAGCAGCTGCTCAAAAAAGAAATAAATATATTGCATGCTGGTGATAATTTCAGTTACCGATTTAACTAGTCATTTGCTAGTGTCATACAGTCACGGTCAGCTCAAATTGTAGTCAGCAATAAGAGGAAACCTTATATATTTGTACTATTTATTGTAAATGTTGTTCAATTTTACAGTAAATTTCACATAAGTGGGTCTCTCAAATTTCAATGTAGTTTCAAGGTGGATCCAGACTTTTAGAAAAGAGGGGCCAACTTGCCAACACAAAATCATACATAATTCTATCTGACTTTTGGAAAGGGGGACCTACCAATACACATCGCCTGCATAGAAAACAAGTGCTAAAAATCTTTTTTGCATTTTCAAAAGGGTCCCCCCTGAATCCACCGCTGGTTTCAGAAAAATCTTCCTTGAAACCAACAAATCTAATAGAAAATCACATACTTGGTAGCATAATATAGAGGCAACTTTTGTTATTTTGAAATCTCTAAACACATCCTTATTTCATTTTAATGGAGTTGGAAAATACACAGGTTTGTGGTTTCCCCCATGATAACATTTTTTTTTTTTTGTAAAACTACCATTTAGTAAAGAGTTAAAGCCATTTTGATATTTTTCAATTCTGAATTCACTTAATAGAATATTTCAGAAAAAGAATGTTAAACTAGATCTTTCTAAAAATGCAATATTCTGCAATATTTTGAAACTTTTAGTTTTCCACAGAAAAGATTTAACTGTAAATGAAAGCAGGATAAACCATTCCAGCTAATTAATTAACTTTGAATCCTCTCACCATAAAGGTATTTGAATCAACTTTTTAATTTCTTTTAAATAAGAAGAAAAAAAAAAAACAGAGAGATAAAGTTATGTGAAACATTCTTTAAATAGAGTTCTTGCATTGTTAGCCATTGATACATGTAATCATATATTTTTCAATCAAGATAGTTAAACATTCAATTTTGGTCCTAGTTGAGAAATTTAAAGGTTTAACTATAAAGATTGTAAGAAATATGATTTTCGATGTTTAACAATGTTAGATTTGTTTCTCTAATTCTTCAATGGACTAATTTGCTGTTCTATAATCTAAAAACCCTGGCTGAACAGTGATGTCGTCAATCAAAGTCTGCTTAATTGCACATGGTGTTGATAATCAGTGCATGCAGATTGATATTCACTTTTTTTTTAAAAACCGGTCAAATGGTGTGAAAAGCATGTAACAATAAGAGAAATTAGTTGTACATTGTGTTATAGTTATCTGCCCAAGGTTGGTGGTTCTCTTCGGGAAATCTGGCTTCCTCCACCAGTAAAACTGACCACCGTGATATGACTGAAATATTGTTGAAAGGCATTAAACCCCAATCAAACAAACATTAGTGTTATAGTTTGACAATGTGTATAATTTACTGTTACTGTTTCTCTCAAGAGCATTTCATTAACAGTGACCATTATATTTGCATACCTTAAGTTAACTGTGATTAAAATTATTTGTTTTAGGTGAGAGTGGTAGAAAGTTTCGACATCCTAAAAGATTTATGGCTATACCTAGTCCTATGATAGCTGTGGAATGGTGGAGGGTTAGTATGGAGAGAACAGTTTTAATTTAATCTTGAATTATATCGTCATGCCCTTCTTTTATTTTCTGACCTCTAGCCTTTTTTGTTGTATTCTTAAGGTTTTCTTTTATTTATTTTCCTTAAACAACTGTAAAAATTTTATAGTTTAAAAGTTACTACAATATTAGGAAAAAATATTCATGTAAAATTGAGTCCAATTAAAACTGTAGCTCAATAACAAAAATTACATTATCAGGGGAAAATCCCAATTAAATTAGTGCAGTTTAAGTTTTAAAAGACTAGAGAAAAAAATTAAAATACTTTGATGGATTACTGTGAGTGAATGGTGGATGAGTTTTTAGATATGTACCTTAACTTTGAAGTTGTCATTTCAGATATGTCTTGATGAAGCCCAGATGGTAGAATGTACTACAACTAAGGTAACTTTCTTACAACGTTTTAAACATTGGCTGTGAGAAATAAATTTAAGTACTGTACTCCTAAACTGAATTCATATCTGAATCTTCAGTACTATTGGAACTACCAGTACAAATATGTACAAGCATGAAAACAATTGTAAAAAATTCAGATAATTCTATGTATTGATTGTTGGTCCTGGGTCCTGTTCCATATTCATTCCATTCATTTTCTATGGCCTAACGTTCAGGTTAATTAAGTGATTGTTTTATGAAACGGCAGCCTGTCAAATTTTCCATTGCAATAATTTATTTTCATTTGATTGTTTGATATCTTTGATAACTCGAGCATTTTTCAAGGTCTGTTGGCAGGTAAACAAGAAAATTACATAATTTTTTAGGAGGAAAAAAATATCATAAAATGATTTTCATTATTTTTAAAATTTTTGACAATCAGGATAACTTCCTGTTTTACGCTTTTGTTGTCTGTTTTCTGTGCACAACAGTAAACAGATAAATTTATTTTTATCATTGTAAAAGTATTAGTATTCTTGGATTACAATTTTCGTGAAGTTATTCTTCTGTACATGTTCCTGGGTTCTATTTTTTTCCATATGTCCCTTTGACTGTCACTTAACATCGTTCGACCGTAGTAAAAACTTCATTTTGAACTTGAGGTTCTTTTTTTTATAGCTTCTTAAAATGGATGTGTTTTCCATTGTTATAATTTCTTTCATAAGAAATAAATATTTTCTTATCTACTCATTGTGTTTTTCTTTGTTTTAGACAGCTTTGATGGCCCTTAGACTAACAGCAGTCAATAGATGGTGTGTAACAGGTACCCCGATACAGAAAGGAGTAGAAGGTACCAGTTCATTAACATGTCAAGGCTCAATTTAATCTGTTTAATGGTTGCCAGAGTAACCAAGTTATATACCTCACACAGAATAGTCGCCAAGATGATCATCACAAACTGTCAGCATGGCAATTAGGAAAGCCAGAACTTTATTCATTTCCAATGTTTGTTTACACATTGTTAAGTCGGGGTCACTTTGGCCTTTCTCAGTTACACACAGTGTCACTGCATGAAAATAGTTCTTTCCATCCCATCTTGAAAATACTTTTGCAGGGAAGAAGGTCCAAGCCTATTGTGTCTGAGTTCTTTAGACCAATTATTCTTTTCTCAACAATGATTAGAATTAGGAATGCTTGATTATAACAGAGGCCACAGGACAACAATTTTATGTTTCATATGATCATGAATGACAAATGCATGCGTTTGTTAACAAATAAAGATATTTTTGATAATAAATACTGATTTTCTTTTTTCCTTTAATTCACCACATTTTTCTTTCAATGTATTATTGACCACTAAAATTTTAAACCTGGTGACCAAGAACTTAATTTGGCCACCATATTTTTTTCATTTGTCGTTCAGCTGGCAACCAGAATTTAAAACCTACTTTGTTGCCTACATGTACATCAATTTTAACAAAAATGAATTAAACAATAATGTTTAATTAGGGAAGTGATACAAGCAAGTTATTTTAAGGGATAGAAAGTAGTGGGTGTCACTGAATGTGATTAAAAAAAGGACCAGTTTTCTATCTGCTAAATCTTGTCTATTTGTTATTTCATACTACATGAATTATATATTTAAATTTAGTGCTGCACAGTTTTTGAAAATTTTGAGAACATTCAGTATTGTGTAAATTAAGGCTATTATGCATAATAACCTTTGGTATTAAAGTATATTTTGTTTGCCTATTGATGATTTACGTGTAGTAAAGAAGACTGTATCTAAATAGTTGACAACCTAATGAAGAAAATACCATGTCTACATATATAAACCTGTTTTTATGAATTTTGAAAATTTAATGATTGGTTTTCATCTGTACTTAGGTTTTCATCATTTATAATTTTCACAGTATATTTCAGATAAATCTAGCATTTAAAATGTTGTCATTGTTGGTTAAGTTTTGATGAAATTTTACCATTGATTTCAGAAATGTCTACCATTTCTTTAAGAATGATTTTAGCTTTCAGATTTTTAGACAGATCAAGAAACAAACATAGAGTTCACTTATTGACATCACAATTTATTACAAACTGGTAAATAAGTAATTTTGGGGCAAAAAATGTCAGATTTGTATTTAACTAGTGATATCTTGAAAATATTCTAAGAAAATAAAAGATTGCAAGACATTGTGGATATACTAGTTTAATTAATGAAAATTTTATCCATATTAAAGATCAAATGACTTAAGATACATGTTTAAAGTGAAAAATCACGTATCACCAGTACTGATGTCCATAGACTATACAATATGATGGTTGATGTATTATTAAGTTCTTTCAGGAAATGTATTTTTCACAGGGTATAATGTTTAACTTACAAAATATTGCCATCTATATAAAAAAGAGAAAAAAATAACTTGGCTTATATAATTTGATGTTTTACAGATTTATATGGCTTGTTCCTGTTTCTGGGTATAGATCCTTTCTGGGTGAAGCAGTGGTTTGATACATTACTATATAAGCCTTTGTGTTATGGAGTTACTAAGCCTATGTACGATACTGTGTCATCTGTACTATGGAGAACGGCTAAGAAAGATGTTATTGAACAGGTTAATGTTATTAAGTATCTTTTTTCCTTAGAATTTATGCCAGGGCCTGGATGGTCGTGTCGACTATTTAGTTGATTTAAACTTACCTTGATCAATGTTTCCTTTCATTTTGGCGTGAGTTTGTGCCTGATACCATACAAAAAAGAGTGTGTTTGACTCACATCGCACAGTATAAGGTTTGTCAGTTACCTGCCTAAGGTCGGTAGTTCTCTCCAGGTACTCCAGCTTCCTCCACCAGTAAAACTGACTGACGCAATATAACTGAAATATTGTTGAAAGTGGCGTTAAACCCTAATGAAACAAACACTCTTGAATAGCTAATAATGTTTGTCAAACTGCTTTCTCATAGGAAATTTTGCCTGAAACATTCACAAAGGTTTTACTGTGAAATAATTAATTATCTCCCCTGTTGGAATTTTAATAGTGCATTCAGTTTACAATCTTCTCTCAGGAGCAAAATTTCAAATTTAAACAGGTTTTTTACCTTTTTGTATCACCTTGCAAGGTTCTTACTTCAACTGCCACGTAATTCTGCAACTCAGTGTCAGATACCAGTACTGCTCAACTACTGGTAATATTTTATATAATGCCAATTTCATTTCCTTGACAGTCAGCTGCTCCTTTAGGGACAACAAATTTTTAATAAAAAACTTAAGGGAAATTTATTATAGTGCAGTATAAAAACTATTAGGTCACCATCTTAAATTATCTTCTTTTTAATTCAGCACAAAACTGTTGAAGTGCTCTGTTCACTTTGTCCTTCCCTAGTTTCTAAGCCTGATATAAAAAATTTTAATATTTTTCAGACAGTGACTTCTATTTTTTTTTATAGTATTTTGCAGCTTTATTTGAGGGGAAGGGGCAGTATGTGATTTATTCATCAGTTCTTATGTATAAGGAACTAATTAGATTGATAGTTATGTAATGGGGTATTTCATTAAACGGTTTTTAAGAAACAATTATAGAATAAAAACATGGAATTAATTTATTATGGCCTGCAATTTAACTTTCTTGTCAAGTGAATTGTAGATGACAAATTTTAATATTTGTACATGCACATTTAATGGTAATGAAAGAAAAGAATTGATAAAAATTTTGATTTTTGTTTGGTTTTTAGATTAATCTACCAGAACAGACAGAGCATGTCCATTGGTTGACATTTTCTCCAGTTGAGGATCACTTTTATCGTAGACAGTATCATGATTGTGTTAGAGACTGTATGAAGGTAGAATCACTTTTATAGCAAAGCCGCTTAATAGATTTGAATGAAAAAAATGTATTTGATTTTTCTTCATGATGTTGATGTCTTTTACTATTTATATCTATAAAGAATAATGAATTTTCTGTAGAAATTAGTTCTTAGAAAGAAAGGGAATACTTTTAAATATTTTTAAAATAGTAATATTTGCAGCATTTTAATTTATCTCTATTTTCATTTTATTATAAGACATGTAAGATTAAACATAAATCTTTAAAATTTTCTTATAAATTACATCACATTACAAAACATTTGACTGATGTTATTTTGTATTTAATTAATTTTTGATATTAATTTATATTATAGAAGTTAAGTAGATGGACAGATAACAGTACCAAGTTAAGTAGTTTGGACAGACAAACTATGAATCAAGTAAGATCTTCACAGACATGTTTGTTAAATGTTTCTCAGTGGAATTACTCTATTTTCTTGTTGAAAGGTCACCTGTGGGACAGAGAAAAAGTTGTCTTACAAGAGAGATGACCACTAATACAACTTGTTAATCAATGGGAAATTGAAAGTGACCTTTATGTGGCTTCTTAAATAGTAATTGAGGAATACGCTTGTTTTGAATCATTTCTATATCTGAATTTTAGTCTCCCAGACCATGTGACTTCGCTGGAATGTAAGGCATCACACTTCTGATTCTAGGCCTTTCAACTATAATCGGTATTTTATTTTATTTGGCATATGATGTATACACGTTTCTCAACCTACAATTTTTAAAATACGTTAACTAAATGATTTTCTTCGTTCTTGAATTGCAAAAGGATTTCTTTGACCTTTTACAGGCATATCTGACGTCATTGACCCGAGCACCGGAAGCTGTCTGCCTAACATTTCGTCATAATGACACGAAAAAGGTGGAGCCGGTTGATGGAATAGAAATGATTCTAAACAACCATATTGAAGTTTAATTTTCTCAAGAAAAAGAGTAGTTCTGCCATAATGCATTCTTTAATCTATCAATCTGTGAAAGGAAGACTATAAAAAAGTGTTGGCTGCCAAGGCAAATTATGAATTATTTAAAAATGCAGGCAGGTTTTTTATTATTACTGAACCAGCCTTGTATAGTCTACTTTAAAACAATTTTAATATCAGTAATAGGGTAGGGATTATTTACAACTATAGGTTAATAGAATTTTATTCAAGCTAGCCCATTGCAAGGATTGGTAAATTTAAAAGCCCAAATCATCATAGAAGCATGTCCTACAAAGAGTCAACCACAGTTGATTTACCCAGATGAAATGAGAATTACATGAATTTCCAAATTTTTATTGTTCAATTTATGAACTAAGGAATACATATTGATAAAAACTTTATCAAAACCAATTTTTTGTGATATGTTGGTTTCCAATACGAAAATTTATTTTTCAAGTAAAGAATATAATACTGTCAAAACTTAAAATATCCCCCAATGACATAACGTTTATTCTAGAGTAAGACATCACAACCAAGATAAATGTATAAATATGAAGTTTGAAAAGAAAATATAGTTATCGAACATGAAAAGTTCTGTTTCTGACCATTACAATGTAATTGAAATTTTGTTAAAAATAGTGAAAAGTCACTATCAACAAACAAAGAAGAATTGCATAAAACTGAAAACTGGAAAAGAAAAGTGCAAAACTCTTGTATTGTGTATTACTGTAATACTCGTATGTACAGATTATGTCAGTTGTAAACTTAAGTTGAAATTTGTATTTTGTAGCTGTTGTATCCTTTACTAAGATTGCGACAGGCATGCTGCCATCCACAGGCAGTTAGGGGAGAATTCCTTCCACTACAGAAAAGGTATTTCTACATCTGTTGTATTTATTATCCCCTCACACATTCAAGTTGAGAGGATAAGGTGATTTTCCTATTCGTACGTTCACCTAGTCATCTATCCTTTACACTTGGTTTATGTTTTTTGACTCCTGCAAACAAAGTTTGGGTATATATCGGAATCACCCTGTCTGTTTATCCCCATACTTGTAAGCAGATCTCCTCCGAAACTGTTCATTGGATTTTAATGAAACTATACATGAACATTGGACACAATGTGTAGATTTGCACATAGGAAAGAAATTCATCACATCTAATTCCAAGTGCAGAAATCCATGGGGAGTGGGGGTATCTTTGTGAGTTTTGCTCACAGTATGTCTTGTTAGTTATTGTTCAGATCTGATATGCAATGACATGTGATCATTGATTGCTTCTCTAAGAATAACACAGCTTCAACAAACAGTTTGGGCAGTTTGACCTACTTTTTTCATATGACTGACTCTGGTTAAGATTTTGGTGAAGGTTCCAATCTAAGATAAAACATGTGATACTGCAATGCTATTTGATCAGTAGATGTTTTTGCAGATGAATACAACTTGCGCTGACAGTTCAGTCATATTGACCTACATTTTTGCATTACTGACTCTTGTTTAGTTTTTGGTTTAGGTTCAGATTTAGGATATTGTCTGTCATACTGCAATGATTCATCTGATAGGTCAGATTCATTTTCCACATGACTTATTCTGGTTAAATGTTTAGTTCAGGGGTGCATAAGGGATGCTATATGTTATTGTCTCCAAGGAATGGGAGGAAAGGGATAATCTGTGCTTCTGTCAATTAATTTTATTTTTCAATGTAAAGCCATGTTTCATTAAAAGAGAGGGAATGATTATGACACAAAAGTTTATACAGATTAACTTGGAATGTCAGTTTTAATAACTTGCATTATTTGATTGTCTTAAATCATTCCTTTTATACTTTTACTTTGGTGATTTGTCAAAAAGCATTTTCTTTTATTAATATTTCCTTGAAAAGTGCTTTAAAGTATTAAGTATATGTATTTTACCAGTTTGGAATTTTATGGCAGATATTAAAAATGATTCATATAAAATTAATTGAATTTTTATAGTACTATGACAATGGAGGAGTTGTTAGAATCACTGACGAAGAAGGCTAAGACTGAGTGTGAGGAGGCACATAGACAGATTGTAGCATCACTTAATGGTCAGGCTGGACTCCATATCATTAAAGAAGAGGTAAAGGATTTCTTATTTATTTTTAGTAGAGTGCCTTACAATTATCTCTTTTATTCATTGAAGATACGACAGAAAATTATTTCAAAAAAATATTTATTGACCACACTATAAGACAGTTTATTTAGATGTAGTCCACTTTTCTATGTTTCCAAAAAGGAGCATCTAAAGTATGATTCCCATACCTTTTGGGTTAAGTATGCCACATTTCTGTGTATCCAGAAATAGGAGCATTTAAAGTTTGATTGCTTTGCCTTTTTGGGTAAGTATGCCACATTTCTATGTATCCAGAAATAGGAGCATTTAAAGTTTGATTGCTTTACCTTTTTGGGTAAGTATGCCACATTTCTGTGTATCCAGAAATAGGAGCATTGAAAGTCTGATTGCTATATCTTTTGGGATAAGTATGCCATAGGTAAAGAACACTGTTGCTATGAATAGACTGAAATATAATTTATCTAAATGTTAGGCCAGTTCAAGTTAACATTTAGATTCTGATTGCCACGACCCCATGAAAGATAATTTATTGTTTCTCCTGCTACAAAGTCATGAAATCAAGACAGGTATAACTTTTTGGTGACAGCATTAGTTTTTATGAAAGCTCAATATCTCTAAAACTATTAAACCTAGAAGAACCAATATTGGTGTCCATATGTGTTAAGAAATTATCAGTTAATCTAATCTTGACCTAATTTGCATGGTTCAGTGACTTGAATATGCTCAGCGTCAGGTTTTCATGATTAGGTCCATTTCTGAGTATGTTAAATCAACAAAATCGGATGTTATTAGCAATGGATGTTATTAGCAATGGATGTTATTCTGGCATATGTTATATATCCTTGACCTAATTTTGTAAGATCTATTAATGTAGGACACGTTTTCTTGATAAGATCTATTTCTCAGTGTCTTTACATGGTAGGTAAATGCATAAAGATGAAGTATCTACCACCCATTTTAACCTGTCTCCTTCAATGTTTGCCTTACAAGGCAAATAGAAATGAGTTGACACATTGAGGGAAGACTCAATGCTAAATGCAAGTTATGAGTTCACAGTACCAAATTCTTTAAAATTCTTCAGTTCGGAACCAGATACAAAGACATTCAACATTTACTCTGTACTTCAGGTCATTAAATGGTGAATTTGTCATTAGAAATGTTAAAAAAAATCTAACCACATGCATGATCTTTTTGGGTTTAGATGGATGGGGGTCAAAAAACTAAATTGGTGTAGCCATAATGAATGATATTCACCAAAGTCTCCTGCTTGGTGTCGCCACTTTCTAATTTGTGATGTCAGTTTATCTGTAAAAATCTAGCAATTAACACATGCTTTAGAATTGTTCGGTGTGTGTAAAATTTCCCTGAAAAGCGATGTCACAGAAAAAAAACTTTATAGTGCCCCAGTAGCACCAAACAGTAGAAATAGGTAGTTGTCATTAATTAAATAGTGTGCTTTAACATAAAGCGATTCAAAGGATTCTGTTTTTATGTTCATGTTCTTGTATCTTTGACAACAATGTGGAATTTAAGCATATTATTACAAAAAGATGGCTTCATAGAGCTTAAAATCTGTTAAAATGCCTGAAATGTTAATTTTCAGTTTTTGACAATGCTTGTATTTCAGTACCTAGAGGCTGTAGACAGATACAGGGATGTGTTAAGGTCTGTAGAAGAACACAAAGAACAGTTAAGAACCGATGAGTTACAACAGTTACATGCTTTACACAATCTTCAGGAACTTATAGCACTCAAACCTACTGGTCTAGGACCAACACTGAGAGATGGCCAGCTGGCAGAGCAAGTATGTTAAGTTATCTAGAAAATATTTTCTTTGTGCAAATAGTTCAATACTTGTTCCTTATTCAGCTTTTAAAATTACTTCATCTTTGTAAAAGGAGGGTGTAATAGTGTTTCTTTTATTGATATTTTGGACAATTTTTATGCCCCGGCGATAAATTGTCAGGGGGCATATTAATTTACCCCGTCCCCCCGGTTGTTTGTTTGTCCATCCAGATTAAACATGATCATGGCTTGTCTGGCTATCTCCTCTAACATTTTTGCATGATGTTTCTACCTATTATGAAGGTGTGCAGGGCCAAAGGATTTCAATTTTCGTGAAATATTACCGATATTGGTGGTAATTACACTTTGTCAATTTTACAGTACTCAAAAATATATGGATCATGGCTTGTCTGGCTATCTCCTCAGGGGGGGCATCATTAGTGTCTTTACAGACACATTTTTTCCGAAAACTTCACCACTATTGATTCTGAAGGGCAAGTGCAGGCTGTGACAACAGAACCTTCTAGTTTGTTAAGATGTTTCTTGTATAGTAACATCGAACACCAGAATACCCATTTCAAGAAAAAAGACAATTGAAAAGCATCTCAAATTTTAATTGAGTTTTATCTATAATTGCATTATTATAGGATTATTAAACACAATTACTACAACTTAATATTCTTTTGATTTTTGTCAGAGTTCATGAGAAAGCTTCTTTGCAGAAGCCATAAAGATCTTTTTCCATGTTTGACAAAAAACACCAATGCATTGCTTGGAGCAATACCTTTGTAAATAATAATTGACATATATAATATTTTACATGATAATTTTAAAAAATTTGGCATGTTTAACAAAAATAACGATGAACCATCTGGTTATAAACATTCTCAGTGCTGAACCTTAAGACGTGAAAATTATGTCATTATGTGATTATAATATAGCTCAGATATATTTTATTACCAGGCAAAAGATATAAGACACAGATACATGACAAGGGCAGAAACAAAAGTGACTCAAGCACAGCAGCATCTTAAATCTGTACAGGACAATCTGAATCAACTCAAAATGGAAGTAAGACGTTATAAAACAAATGTATATACACTATTTGACACTAAATTTGGATTATTGGATAAGAAACAGTTTTAACCAGAAAACCCAACTTGGGTGAGAGCTTACCATTTAATTGATAGATGAGCTATGGATTTAATTTTTAACTAATTAATTTAATAAGAATTCTTATGAAAACAATAATTTGGCTGAGAAATGAATGTAATTTTGGTCATCTTGAATAAATTTCAAAATCAAAGTAAATGATAACACACTCTCTCAAGTTAAGTGTTTGTTCTATCTCTTAATGCGTTGAGGAATTAAATCATGTTAAACTAGATCAATCTAAAATGCAGGTGGAAGAAGTCAACTCTCAATCTGATAAAGCTTGAAGCTTAGATTTTGAAGAATGAATTATTTCCTATTTATTTGGAAATACAAAACTGTTTTCTGGTATCACTCTTTTATTTCCATTACAAGTGTTGCTTTTTTGTTGGTTGTGGTCTTTTTATGAGAGTCAACATTTTATGTTGTACAAAAAATGTACAGTAAGTGGCCAAATATATTGCACCACAATGGCGGATGACAATGCAGCATGTCATCGTACTAATACACTTTGAGACAACATTATGTAATAAATAAACCAGACACCTACCTCATATCTTCAGTACTTTGTTATATGACCTTTTGCTATTAAAACTTGTCTCAATCTCCTTGGAATGGAAGCATATAGGCTTTGAATGTACACTGGAGTAAGTGATGCCAAAATTCACATTACTTCTCTAATTAAAGTACATATCTCTGTTTCTAATGTCAGCTTCACTCTTTTGAATTTTCTGATTTTTAAGAGACTTCAAAACATTTTCAATAATTTTGACATCAGGGGACTGTGATGGCCAGTTTAAACAATTATTGCCATTTTGTCTTTTCCACGTCATAGCCCTTTGAAATTTATGATGAGGGGCATTATCATCCTGGAAAATATAGCCACTGTTTGGGAATTCTTTGGCAATTACTGGCCATAAATTGTTATCAAGGGTTTCTATGTACATGTACTTTGTAGTGTCCATAGTACCTGAAATTTCCGTCAGCATTTCAATTCCATCAAAAGTTATACAAGCCCAAAACATGACTGCCACCCGTGGACCACCGCGAAGTCCCACACACTCGAGTCTCCAAACTTCGTCAGCCTTTCTCCATACGTGTACCCGTCTATCATTGCCAACTACCACTTGAGTTTCGACATTAAATATCACATTTTTATACGACCGCAAAAAATTGCGGTCGTATTATGGTATGATGCTGTCGTCGTCGGCGTCGGTGTTG
>JARWCS010333607.1:0-11992 GCA_034783895.1 Geukensia demissa | reverse complement strand
TAAAATCAGTTGCAAAAATATGGTCATGAGCGTTGACTTTTTTCACAAAATCTGTCTGATTGAAGTGTCATGAAAATTCATGTTTTCATCATATGAATTTTTTTGGACAAAATGACTTTCCATGGCATGTTTACTGATATAAGTACACAAAATGCCTACACCAAGAACACTTTTGCTATAAATTTCCAATAACCACATATTTTTAGCTCTTAGAATAACATATCACCTTTACATAAACAGGTACATAAGTATTTTTTAAATTCATAACACCCTGCTAGAGCATTTCTCATGTTTTGAAGGAACTATTGTGTCCAGGGGCCATTCCAGGTAAACTGTATAGTTCAATGCCGTCCGAGACGGGTTGAGAATGTATACATCCCGCCGAACCAACGATCGCCGCTTCAAGAGGGGTTCTATCTACTGGCGGAGAAACCGAGCAACCAATTTCTTAACCCAAGCTACTCTCGGGGTGGTTTAGTATTTATACATCCCGTCCAAACCAACGGACGACACTTAAGCAAGGGTTCTACCTGCAGGCGGAGTAACCGAACGGCCTATTTTTATACCCCGGCCGCCCACGGGGGAGAAGCGTTATGAAATAAGTACAGTATTGTTGGTGGTTTCTTTATAAAGTTTTCAAGTATATGTATGTGTTTTTGTTTATCATATAAAAGGTTTGTTTGAAATGCGACTGTTGATTGGGTTTAGTCCAACTCGGACTGTAGTTAGAAAATTTCATATTTTATTTGTGATTTTTTTAAGGTTACCTCTCACCAGCATGGGTGTTAAAACAAAATGGTGAGTAGTATTCAAATCTAAATCTATTAAAATTAAATGTCGTCCAAATTAATGAGAAAATAACTTATAAGAATATTATATTTATAATATTATCATTCCAGTATGTCACTTGTTAAAATTGACCAAAACTACGTAACCAACCACCGTACACGGTCAAGCTTCCGTATTATGGCATGTCTCTCCTATCTGTTGGGTTCGAACTTCGGAGACCCATCCGGTGCCAAGCCACGTTTTAGGCATTAATCTGGCAATCATAAGGTTCTTTCATAAAGGGTCTATATCTTTTGTCACCCTTATATTATTCATTAATGTTCACAACAGTCCGACTTTCGCTTCAAAATAAGATTTTGAAATATTTTATTAAAGAAATTACTGTCCAACATCCAAAAAATCCCATGGTCGGTGTCTTCACAGTTTTGACTACATGATATGAAGAAAAACGGGGATGGATATCTTGCCGTTTGATTTGCTGGGATATTCAGAGGATTTTATGAGCTACGGCAATATTTCAGGCAAATTTAAAAATGCAGGTAAGTAAAATTTCAAAATTCAGCTTTTTTTGCTAATTTATTAGCCGTGACTAGGATTCCTTTGAAGTGTATTAGAGGTTTTTGATTGCGTATTCAAGATGATATTAGTACTCATTTAAATTCTTAATTGAGTCCGCCATGATGAAACGGCACATAAAAACTTTTACCTAATTGCTGGAGCACAAAAGATGTATCCAGATGATTCAGAAACCCCTCGTCTGTTAATTAACTAAGAAATCTAAAAATGATGCCCCATACGTTATTTAACTTTTTAATGACAACATTGAATGAATCAAGATATGAAAAAAGCCAGAAAGACTGCAATCCATTCCTCGTTTACATTTTTTTTTCAAAATTATTGTGAACTCACCTGCGTATTCTTATAAAATATTAGAAGTTTAATTTTTGTTGGCCATGGTCTTGTCTGTCTTTTGACTTAACGATTTCTGTCTGCCCCGTTGGTATCTTCGAATTCCTTTTAAATGCTTCTGTAAATCTTACGAATTTCCAAATAATCGAAATAAAATGCTTATATGCCAGAATGAACGGAATTGGGTACAGTTCCTTTAATAAATCGGATAAGTATGAAGTTTAAGACAAAACTGAACAAACAGAAGGAAAGGATACCTCTATTTTCTTAATTATAATTAAAGGCATGTTGAGTGAATAAAAATAAAATGATAGCAAACAGTGTCATTTGTTTTGGTTCTCACAAAAGAAAAGGTTCTGACAGACGAAAAAGATGCACAAGTCAACTATATCGGTTGCAACAATCTACATCTTCAAAAAGAAAAGATTTATTAATAGATAAAATTGGGAATTAAAAATTTACAAACAAATGTAGATGCTGCGAATTTATCAATGGATTATAATAATCTATTTAAAAATTTTACAATCAATTGTAGACACGACGAATTCATTAATTGCTAACACTGTATAAGATCATGAAAATTGTCGCCTTTTTGAACATGTTAAATCATATATCAATTACACCAATATATATCTATCACAAATTACTCTTAAATGATAAAAATATTTGTAAAACTCAATTACTGTGACAGGAATCTGCACAAAACATGACACCTCTTTGCCCGGGGAAACAAGATGTCCCAGCAGTTTTTTTTTAAATTGTCTTACATAAATATACTTGTCAAGTGGACTTGTTTTTCGTCTGCGATGTCACGTGCAAAACAAGCCTTTCCTGCTTGAAAAGAAAAACATGTTTCTTTAAATGTACATACTGTAAAAATACTTTATGATTAGACTTTTATGAATCCTGGCATAACAACAAAAAATTATCAAATTATTAGATTTTTAATGCTTGCCAGTCTTCAGTTTAAAAACAGAATAAAGTATTCTTATTTATTAATGTAATTTGCACAAGTCACATTTGTAAAATCCGAAAATATAGACAAACAATATCTTTGACCACGTGTTTTTACACCTAGGGCTGAACATTCCCTTTTTCACTTGAGGACGAGAGCTGAAGCATTAAGTACCTGACATGCAGGTGTTTAAAAGGAATTCGAAGATACCAAAGGGGCAGACAGAAATCGTTAATTCGGAAGACAGACAAGACCATGGTAAAAATGAAACGAAAGACAAACATAGAACACACAACACCACACTGAAAACTAAAGCTGGAGTAACACGGACCCTACAAAAACCAGGGTGAGTTAAGGTGCTCCGGAAGGGTAAGCAACTCCTGCTCCACTAGTGGCACACGTCGTGTTACTCAGTAGACAAGGCCGGTGTATAGCGTAGTTTGAACTAAATAATGATAACAATTGTACTTTTTCATGTGACAGTCTGTTACTTCAGGAGTTGCTCAGCCAAGAGGTGTTTTATAAACACAAGACATTCAGGTTTTGTATGTCAAAACAGGAAAAAATATCATTTTATACGATAAAGAGTAAAGATAAGACAGACAATAAATGCACAAAGAAATATAGAAAACAAAGATATGTATGGATGTGCACGTTCTATTCAACAATGGGTAACAACACAGAATATTACCCTTCTTCTGGCTATAATGTTTTCTATCTTTGCTTCCTCTTTTTTAGCAATGGTGTTTTTTGACTATGCTTTCTCTTTTTCTGGTCTTTTTCTGGTCTGGTTTCTGGCTTTGTTTTGTTTCCTCTTCTTCCGGCCATGATGTTTTCTCTTTTTCTTTTTTATCTTGCAATGTTGTTTTTTGTCTTCATTACCTCATTTTCTGGTCATGTATTTTCTGTCTGTGCTTCCTCTTCTTTCGGTCATGGTGTTTTCTGTCTTTGTTTTCTCTATTTATGAACACAGTGTTTTCTGGGATTTCTTGCTTTTCTTTTGACCATGGTGTTTTTTCTGTTTTTGCTTTCTCTTATACTGGCCATGGTGTTTTTCTGGCTTTGCTTTCTCTTATTCTAGCCATGATATTTTGTCTTCGTTTCCTCTTCTTCTGGCCATGGTGTTTTTCTGTCTGTGCGTTCTCTTCCGTTCATGGTGTTTTCTGTCTTTGTTTCCTCTTCTTCTGGCCACGATGTTTTCTTTCTTTTTTCCTCTTCTTCTGTTTAGGGTATTTCCTGACTTTGTTTTCTCTACTTCTGGTAATAGTGTTTTCTTATTGTTTTTTCCATTTCCTTTGGTCATGGTAATGTCTGTGTTTGTTTCCTCTTCTTTTTGCCAAAGTGTTTTCTGTCTTTGTTTCCTCTTTCTTTTGGCCATGGAGTTTTCTGTCTTTGTTTCCTATTCTTTTGGTCATGGTGTTTTTGTCTTAGTTTCCTCTTCTTTTGGCCGTGGCGTTTTCTGTCTTTGTTTTCTCTTCTGCTAGACCTGGTGTTTTCTGTCTATTTCCTCTTCTTCTGTCCTGGCATTTTCTGTCGTTTCTTCCTCTTCTTTTGGCCATGGTGTTTTCGGTCTGTGCCTTTTCTTCTTCTGGACATGGTGTTTTCTGTTTGGTTCCCCTTCTTCTGGTCATGGTGTTTTCTTTCTTTTTTCCTCTTCTTCTGACCACGGTGTTTTCTATCTTTTTCTCTTTTTATAGACACGGTATTTCTTGACTTTCTTTCCCCTTCTTCTGGTCATTGTGAAGTCGGCGTTTGTTTATTCTTCTAGCCATGGCGCTTTCTGTCTTTGTTTCCTCTTCTTCTGGCCATAGTGTTTTCTGTCTTTAATTTGTTTTTGGCCATGACGTTGTTTGTCTTTACCAACCACTTTTTCTTAGTTCACTTTGTAGGTTTAATTAGTTCACCCTCGGCAAAAATACAATATGATCCATCGCCAATTTAAACTTGTATGATCTTGAAATCTCACTCTCGGTTTTCAAAAGAACGAACCAGTTCTCACGTGTTATTGTATTTTTTTGAAATATTAAATATTCAAGTGTTAATAGGTAAAAAAATAAATGCAAAAAATCCTAGTATTCAATTTTATTTTGAACTGTTTAAAGGTTTAGGTTTCCGTTTCTAGTAAAAAACATTGACTTCATTAATATTTATAAAAAATGCTACACGGTAAGGTCTAAGTGGAACACATAATAGTTTGTTGAAATTGTTGAATAAATAAATGAACTTTGTTGAATTTAATGGTAACAACAAAACAGACAACACAAAGCACAAGCATAATGAAAAACTATTAAATCAATATTGTTGATTGATTATATATATCATGCATATTCAGGACGAGAGCATATCAGTGAATGATGATGAATTAAACCTGACACGCTGAGCCGGATTTTTAACGTGCTAAATCACGACGACAACAGTCCACAGGAAGAAATGCCACTTTTTGACGCATTTTCGGAAATCTGGCTATCTTGCAATTAAATGCTGCGTTATTATCGGAGAAGTAGCATTAACTAATTTAACGTCTTTGGTTGACCGGACCGGAGATCGAATTGACGACCTTTTGCTCTCTAGGCGAGAACGCTATAACCATTACAGTCCATTACACCACCGAGTCGGTTATTAAAAATACATGTTGTCATTTTTTAAGTTTGTGACCGATAAAACAACTAATATCCCTACTACAATCTACCTCCACGCAGATTGCTAATTGTTTACTGCAGAGAAATAGATATTTTCAATATTTTTCTCCTACTTAAAACATGATAGCTATGTTAATGTATGTATGCCTGTAAAATAATTAAAAATACCAAAAAAGACGATAATCGTGGGACGTGGTCAGAGGACAAAACCATGGTCAAAAGAAAAGAAAAGAAGAGGAACACCAACATTACACAAAAGATTACATAGTGAGAATAATAAAACTTGAGCAAACTCAGGTGCTCAGGACCTAATCAACTAGTGGCAACCATCGTGTTAATTTGTAGTGATTCTTTTATTCTGAAGGATGAAAAATCAGGAATTGTTTGGTTTGTGGTGTAAAGAACCCAGTAGTATAAACTTCCGTACCTGTTTCCCAGTAAAATAAACTTGTGAACCTGTTTCCCAGTAGTATAAACTTGTGTGCCAGATTCCCAGTAGTATAAACTTGTGTGCCAGATCCCCAGTAGTATAAACTTGTGTGTCTGTTTCCAAGAAGTTTAAACTGTACCTGTTCTCCAGTGGTTTCAACTTGTGTACCTGTTTCACTGATGGCTTGAATTTGGTACTATTATCTTATGATTGACACGTAATTACATGCTTAGAATTTTCAAATTGAGATTATTGTATTGAAACTTTCAATTTAGGACATTTCTCAACACATTAAGTAAATTTTAAATTATGTGCATTTTTTGCATTTTGACACAAATACATTATCAGGCCATTGTCTGAAAAATATTAACTTTTTGTATGGGACTTATAATCTTTGGAAGGTCGAGGTTTGCCGAGCCCATCAACACGGTTTCTTGCTGAATAATAAAAAAACAGTAAATATTTTCAGACATTGACATATTTTAACTGTTTTAAACTACAGTATAAAATTTTATGCTATTCAACATTGGTAAATTTGTATTTTGATTATTATTTATAAAAAACAATCAATTCAACAAAAAATTTTTCCCTAAATGATTGTCGATGCTTGTTTAATTAACTAAATATGGCTTTGTTGTGAATTTACAATAACAAAAGTAGAAAAGGGTAGAAAAAGTTTATTGATATAAAAAAGTAAATATAACTGGAGATACATGAATCAAAACGACAGATAACCTCGGACTCTCGTCAACAAATCGACATTTAAGCTGGACATATTCATTTTTCTTCGTAGTGTTCTGATTCATGCATTGTACACAGCATTTAAATAAAAACGCCATTAATACGGAATACGTGGTTTACTCGAAACGTTTACAAAATTATGATGCAATATTGTGATACCGTTATATTGTCTAATTTTACAAATATACCAACAGACTAATACATTCAGGAATCAGTTTGTTAAAACTATGTACATTAATTAATTATTTTCTTTTTTTATTTTATGTATTTATATTTGTTTTTATTTGTTTGTTTGTTTGTCGTTGTTTTTTTGGTTTTTTTTTTTATTGACATATTTCCACGTACATATTTCTTAGTTAAGTCCCTGTTTTGACATGCTTTTTGGACTTTTGATATTGGACACCAATTGCGTTGGGGCATGGCAGAGTTTTAAACTTTTTTATAAGATTAAACTATATGTAAATATGCCAAAATATGTTGTGCTATACAGGAAAACCATTGAACATCCTTAAAAATACCGGTTTTAAATATTCAATCGGTTTTGAAAAAAAACCTTTGGTGTTTTTAATATAACCTGTCCAAATATATAGCACAAACAGCATATGAGGAATAGTCACGAGACCATTACACAAAAAGTTTTATAGGAAACAAGCCATAAACCGTTGTGATCTTTCTCTGCCTTCAAAACATACATG
Organism: Geukensia demissa; assembly: GCA_034783895.1. NCBI lineage: Eukaryota > Metazoa > Mollusca > Bivalvia > Mytilida > Mytilidae > Geukensia > Geukensia demissa. The sequence continues at coordinate 4,834 of JARWCS010333607.1, read as the reverse complement.
ACGCGATGATTGGTGTTTTAATGTACACCTGTAAGGTAAAGTGAAGATCTATGATTACTTCACCAATCTAAGCAGATATGCCCATCCTCTGGGCTAAAACAATAGAGTGATGTATGGTTCAGTGGTTACGGAGACAGCGGAAAGTTAAGGTACACCGTCCCTGGGGCTGAGTTTGAAAGATGAGAATGATAAATATATCTAGTTAACGATATTTCACCTCATTAGAATGGAAGAAACTTACATATACACCCAGGACGAAAGAATACTGTTTGGAGCATCATCACAGTGAAAAGTTTGGATTCTGGTATTAAAAAAAAACAAGAAAAAAAAAGAAACGAAAACAGGAGCACACATTTTTAAACTTAAAAAATAATATCTGAAATGACCATATAATTTCAGTGTATAGTTTTCATACTTGGATTATTTACAATGGATCAACGTCCAGAATGGATTGATCGTTTCAGAAGTGATACACTTCCCAGGACAAATTCTGAAGATGATTACTGGAAAAACTCTTCTACGGTGAGTTGCCACTGCTTTTGGTTTAACACTTCCTTTATACTTTGTATTGATAAACATCATAATATAACGGTGGTTCATTTTGAAAAGACTTTTCAAAAAGGCAAAAATATCAAATTCATTTAGGAATTGACACTAACTATATCTTAGTGTTGAAAATAAGCATCCTTTAAAGTTTCTATTGAAACAATAATGGCAAATTTTAATAGTTATGCAAACCCGCATATCAACCTTGTTTTTTCCAAGAAAAGCGTTAAAAACATTATGTGGTACCTACCTACAGGGACGTATAATAGAGACCATAATCGTTATATACGTCCCTGCCACCAACAAATTAATGTGCTATTTTGGATATATTATGGAAAGAAGTTCCAGAACATGTTTCGTACCCGGTACTTGATTGAACCGTCATTAGTTGACAAAAAAGACTAATGATTATTATTTTTTGACCTGAAAAACAAAATTTAAGAAAATATAAAATGCTAATATGCACATATGTTTTAAATCAAACTAAGACACGAGCAAATTAATGTTTATAGCAAAAGAACAAGTACTGATAATTTCCATAGTGACCCCACTTATGATGTGACAATAACCTTAGCATGTTGTTTGTCATTATAATTTCCCTGTAATAATTGTAATAACGACAGTAATGACATTCTTATTATGTGTATTTTGTTATAATCATAAAAATATATCCTATCTAATAATGTTTTCTTTTTGATGTCGTGTCAAGAAAATTGGTATTATTGATTGGTCATTAGGAGAAAAAAATGATATTTGCGTTTCCTAATTTTGTATTATTTGTACATAACAATAATCGCTTACTCCTATAACAAGCAAACTACCTATAGTTGCAGTTGATTTGGAATGTATAGATATTCTATTTATGGTAAATATTTCATAAAAAATTTAGAAGCAATCTATATTTGTATATCAAGTGGTGGTTTTCTAATTGTGGGTTAATTAGTCATAATTAACCTTTAATATCCGTAATGTTATTTTACTTTTGATAATTATTACTCTTCGCTTTGTTTTTTTTTTTGTCTTGACTTTGAAGTTGAAGGCTATATTGTAATAAACAAAGTAGTTCCGCAATAACTGTTCGTATAGTTCATTCCAAAGTTACAAATTTTGCATGTTTTGGTATTATTTTACATAAAACCCAAACGGAGAGGAACAGGGGTACATGAAGAGTAGCAATCCAAACGCAGTGCTTTGACTATTCCCTCTGTATGTTTGGATTTTTACTGAGTAATCTAGCGTTAATAAAGTTGAATGATTCATTGATTGAATGTTGCTTAACGTCCAGCGGCAAATATTTCATACATGTTCAGGGTGATGAATGAACCCTACTTTGTACTAGACTGACGCGCTGAGTCGGATTTTTCATGTGCTAGTCACATAAGCAACCTATACCTATACTTCACCTATTGCACAAAAAATATTAAATAAAAAACGTGTATTGGAGGATGTCACATCATTTCTGATTTCCCCATTCAAATGATTCTGATGGCCAGAGGCGGATCCAGATTTTTGGAAAAGGGGGGGGGCAAATTTTTGTGGACCTCTTGATTCATCAATTTTCTCCATTTCTAGTGGAGATGAAGACCAAAATTTACCGTAAACTTATCATTTTTTATCATGTTTGCGTTTCAAAGGGGGGCGGGGCCCCCTGCCCCCCCCCTGGACCCGCCCCCGCTGGCCACGTCATTACAAGAAAATTAGAATAAGAAAACTAAAAACATCAATGAGTACAAAAGCGACATCTATTTGCAAAGATTCAGATGTTGCTAAAACTCTATCATTCATGACAAATATGTTGTCCGAAATGATATCGTTTTTGATTGCAAAAACACATAACATCGATTGTTTGATTAGCGGTAAGGCATTAACAATACGTATGAAAGTCATATTTACATAGCTTCAGTGCTTTCAAAAAAGGAGATCGCTGATAACAGTTTTGTCTTCCTTTTGAATTTCTGCTAAAGTTGAAGAACAATGTCCTTCATTGTATTGACGTGTTAGGTTTTTGTGTGTGTTATATTTCCCATTTTGTAAATTCATTTTGATAAATTTCTAATTTACAAAATGGGAAATATAACATGTGTATTAGTGCCTAACACGCTAGGGACCACCTCGTGTCTAGACAGGTAAAAGAATGACGCAGTCTTTGATTGTGAATGTACAGTAATATAGAATAAAACTTGTAAAGTTTTATGACTTTATTCTTTGGCGAGCAATCAGAGAATGTGTTTGCGTTGCCAAGATTTTGGAGAACACAGATCTTTGGAATATTTCACTTTAAACCCATAAGAATTCCCGTAACAAATTTTGCCTCATGAGCTGACATGGAATTTCCCTAAAATCTTTAGCCCCACGTGGTGTGGACCTGAAATCCCTAACAAAATTATATCAATCAAAGGAAAGACACAGTTAACTCAGTTTAGAATTTATCACACTTAAATCCGTGTCACTCTTGTTTTAATCCCGCATAACTATTGAGAAAGGTTTATTAACAAACTTCTATACTACTACTGGAACTCAACTCAATTATGAAACAATAAATAACGAAACTTACAACTCAGCTTTATAAAAGAATCTCTGAAGATAATTCATACGACAAATCTCCTTTGGCTCAAAAAGCTTTGGACCTCCAAACAACCAACAAATGGCGAGAGAGCCAAAAAGTGTACATCAGGTGTACATGATAACAAATATTTAACAAGCTTAACAAAAAAATTATAATAAACTGACTTCCCTAAAAATGGTCAAACCCTCAACTTATTTTTTTTCGGCATTAGTTTAAAAACCATTCATTTTCCCATTATTAATAAAACTGAAACGGACTTTAATTTTAGTTGATAAATAGTTCGCATTGATCTATTGCAAATACAGATCATATTCACTAGCACACTATGTATCGAAATACATGTAAACTATTATTTAATATGTGGCAATGGAGATAATTTTACAATTTCCAAAATATAAGAAAATTTAAAAAAAAAAATTGTCAAAATGACAATACCAATGTTTCCTAAGTGTCCTTACAACCAGCGGCTTATTTCTGTTTCTGCCAAATGTTCAAACAAGCCACTCTCAAAGCTACCAAGAAATGCCTCCAGAAACAAACTATGCAAGAAGAGGTATAAATCAATTTGGATACTTAAGACTTCAGGTACCTGATGGACATTTTAAAATCAAGATATCTGTCCTCTTTTCATAGAATCAAAATATTTGACTTTTCTACTCTTTATACACCCATACCACAAGCACTTCTCAAATCAAGTATCAACGGTCTAACATATAGATGCTTCCTCAAAAAGAACGGAGAAAAACTATACTAATGCATTGGTGTCGGTAGGACCAAAAATTACTTTTTTCAACGCAACATAAAATTAAAAAAACAGAGAATTATATATATTATTAAAATTTTAGATTGTCTTATTGACAACATATTTGTTCAGTTTAGTGGAAGAGTTTTTCCAGCAGCCGATCGGCATTCCAATGGGTACTTATTGTGCTCCTCACCTCTTTCTTCACTCATGTGGGGCAGACTGTCTTCGGGGCTATCGCAAAAAGGGAAAGAAAAACCCAAACGTTTAATTTCAGCTTCCTTTATACAGATGATGTTATAGTGATTATCTTAACCTCATCAATCCAAAATTAGCTTAAAATTAAAGAAACAATAGACACTACCAAGTCTGCCTTATATCTTGATCTAAATATTGAATTAGACAATAGAGGAAAGCTTCATAGAAAACTATAAGACGAACGTGATCAATTCTAAACAAAGAAATTATTGTAGAAAAGTTCAAGTCACGTGCCTTTAATAATTTTGGGCCCTTTTTTTAGACCAAACACCAAAATCCAAATTCCGAAAGCGAATTCCACATTTATATGCTAGATATTAAACCATATTTAAACAAACCAAAATGTAGAAGGAATAAATTTCACAAGAAAAGTGGGTGGTGCCGACGGACGGACGGATCGAGGCATCGATAATATCACCGACCTGAAAATGCGTGGATAGTTAGAAAGTTTTACTTAACTAGATGTTAAACCCTTTCATTTATTATGACGATCTAAATCAATATGACATTGTAAAATTGTAAGGTCATATGTCACCAGTAAGGTCCATTTAATTGCGTGTGTAAAGCAGGAACGAAGACAGGTTGTTTTTAGTCCAGTTTTAAAACAATTATCATAAATCGTGGTCATCAAATTTCTGAAGTGCAGCATCTCTAACTGAAAGTGATTCAAACCTATATATGTTAAATGATAGAAAGTTTAAAATCACAAAAAAAAACATTTA
>JARWCS010333596.1:0-11992 GCA_034783895.1 Geukensia demissa | reverse complement strand
CCTAGGTCGTTCTTTTGTGGATATTTATTTTCGGGACCTCTTAAGACCTAGATCGTTCTTTTGTGGATATTTACTTTCGAGACCTCTAAAGACCTAGATCGTTTACTTTCGGGGCATCTAAAGACCTAGATCGTTCTTTTGTGGATATTTACTTTCGGTACCTTATAAATAAATTCAGAGCGATTGTGATTAATCTTAGTGTTAATTATGCGTCATTTCTTTAGAGTAAAGTTTATGGTTTCTCATAGGAGTACGCGCTATATAGTTCCAACGCTTGTCAATCGTTTTTGATAAAAAAAACAATTAAATTGCAAATCATTGAAAGGAAATATCAATAAAAAGTAATAATAATTTTTTACACATTTTATACATATTGATGTTTCATTGCATGAATATTTTGGCACTTTTACTTTAACTTTTTTAACCAAAATTTAGATGATTTTCGTTGCAAATGTTTAGAAACATGTTTAACAGTATATGGTACAATTGTAGATTCTTTATGGACACAACACAGACGGGTAAAGCAATATCCTAGTCAGCAGTAAATTTTAAAAGTAAACTCCCTTTTGCAAGTTTGGTCCATTTTACCTTGAATTAAAGTGGTTTAAGAAAGAAATTGTAAGCTCTTTATTCAGTTTAGATCAACTGGAGGTTACTGACATGTATCAAATATGTTCTAAATAAAGGTACATGTATTGTGCAACATTACACATGTAGGTGTCAGAGGAAAGTTATACGTCACAGTCTGCTACTTGTCAACACAGTCTATATAGTTCTTCCCACGGTTATTAACAAAAAATAATAAAAACGACAAATTTTAATTTCCAACAAGTGAATTCTAGTCGTACACAGACATGGCTCTCTCTCTCTTTCTCAAACTTAATTTGTTGGCTACTTAGTTCGTCCAATGATCACATTTAAGAGATTGAAAACGTACATAAGGAGACGTCTACTGGGTATGCTTTATTATCAGAGTTACAAAGCTTATTATTAAACTTTATAATACACTTCCAAATTATCTAATTAAACAGAAATTATCATATTTGATTGAATGGTTTTCGATAAAACAAATCAAAAGTACATTTGCTGTAGTAGAGAAAGATAATTTTTCTCTGACGAAAAAAACATAATAAAAGATATACTTAGTAGACCTGTGAGAAAATGACAGGTCGTAGGAATTCCAAATGGGCACAAATTGTGCTCCTTTAATAGAAGAGTTATGAATCTTAGTTTATTGCCAAACTTCACAAGGATCTTTTCCCTTCCTTTAAAGGTTTGGCTCCTTCGTACGGTGTATATATTTCTCAGCTTGTTCGTTATGCCCGTGATAGAAGGGACGTTTCAGATTTTATTGAACACAATCTCTGTATAACTGAAACTTGAGATGACCTGACTTAACCGAAGCCAAAGTGTTTATATTGACACCATAGTAAAGGGAAACTAGATTGGTTTCCTGATCTGTTGCTTTTGGGATTTGAACTAGCAGACAGCAACTGCGAGTACTCTTTCGATGTCTTTACTTTTGTTGTGTCATGTGTTAGTTTCAATTATATTTGTTGTAGGTTTTCACTATCGGTCTCAAGTGTTAAATCCATCTCAACCGATTTTTAAAGTTTTTTTTATTTCTGTTTGGTCACACCACTGTCCCAATTTAGGGGGAGGGTTGAGCGCTCACCAACCGGTTTAGCCCCGCCATATCTTATGTGCATGTCCCAAGCCAGGAACCTTTAGTCCAGTGTTTGTCTTGTTTAATTAGTCTTTATTGTTTTTGTACACTATTTTTTTAATAGATTAGGTCGATTGTCGTGTTTTATTAATAGTTCTACACTTTGTATTTCGGAGCCTTTTAAGTCTTCCGTTATTGTATGGACTCCGGTTCATTATTGAAGACCGTAATGGGATCTGTAGTAATTCGACTGTTATTTAGTGGATGACTGTCACATGGACAATCATGCCACATCTCCTATTTTTATATTTATCCATTATTCCCTTCTAGTTTAATACACACACCAGTGGCGACAAAAGAAGAGGAAACTACTACATGTTTAATCAACAGCATATATTGTAATCTCTCTACCTTATGTACAATGTTGACCATGTTATGGAATTAGGGAAGATACAAAATGAAAGTTATCCGCCATTGCGCAAAATGTCAACATTGGAAACAGAGCTTAAGATCCCAGAAAGCCTTGCATAGCGAATAAATTGTGGTGAAATAACTACTTTTAATTTATGCAAGTCTTAACAATGCTCTTAAAACCGATAATATAAAAATGAAAAACATGCATTAAATAATGATATACTGCAATAAGCATATTTCAGGGTTTTTTTTCTCAGTGCAAGACAACCCTGATTTATCTGTACAAATTTTATTTATTAATATATAACATTATTTGTAAACATTTAAAGATGAGGCGGAGAAATTTACGGTAAATTTACGAGATAAAAGCGCTGTTTGATCTTAGTGTGAAAATAAAAATCAATTTTGATATAAAAATCAACTTATTTAGATTGCTGGAGCCAGCCTGAGACTACAATTATACGGCATAGTCGAGTCATTCATAAATTTATGTAACGGATGGTTTACTATGCGGCACCAAGAACAGGAGCTTATTATGTAGCCATCTAAGGCTAGAAAATTACACTTTTTATTTAAATTTTAACTGAAATACTTAGAGGTGCATTTTAATGTATTATGAATATTATATATTATTTATGATTTTATCTAATTTTTGCGTTGATATAGAAAATAACTTCTGGTCGTCTGTAATTGTATACTTACAGAAATTGATACGTAAATTACCAAGTTGGCATGTATTACAATATTGCAGAATAAGTATACTTCATTTGCTATGTTTGAATCTTTGACTTCCTATGTTTCGGTTCTAATGCTACTGATGAGAGGTTACTCCTTCAAATGTACATATAGCACATCTCAAATTGTCCATATTTATGCAACATTAGTAATTTTGTATTTGGAATGTTTTAATTACAATTCAGGAAAACAATGTATTAAACCATAGCAACATATCAGTTTATGAGTTTACGGAAATGGTGAAAGTACTATGTAGGATTTTCATACTTACGACGAATGGACCCAGATATGTCGTCACCGGAAGAGAAAATGCGACGGTAAAACATTACGTGTGATAGCAACGTATTTCTCATATTTCTCGTATACATGTAAGAGGGTGGTATAGGGTTATTTTCGTGCAACGTTTTTACCGATTTTTTTTTCACGTGTTGTCTCGTGCTAGAGGTTCGTTATATGTCGTGTTTTGCGTGTCTTGATCAAAATACAACGCGCAAGCCATATTCTAATTTTTCGTTCCTTGTTAAATGAAGAAGAAGAAGAAGAAGAAGAAGAAGAAGAATTTTTATTAACCAATTAAGGGCCCACTAGGGGCATGAACAAGGTTAAACATTTATAATAATCAGTTGCAATGGACATACAATAATGACATACATATTGAAGGGAAGACATATGACAATAATTATGATTTTAAATGATATGCACTTATATAATAGGTATTTCAATGATTTGCCCAGCGTGGTTGACTTGATAACATGATAATAAAAAAAGTAAAAATAATAAACACAATGTTGTGTAAACTTATCATTTTGTTTTCACTTTTCTACCCTTTTTTATCAAGTTAAAATTGTGGATTTTGAAAATCCTCCCTGTGTCTAAAGTCAAAAGGCCAGCACGAGAGTAGCCTTTCCACAAGAGACACCAGGGGCCAGTGCTTAAAGGTCCAAGACCACTAAATATGTATTAATTATAGCCAGTCTTACATCCTAAAGAAATATAATAAACTCAAAATAATATACATGACATATTAATCTTATTGTTAATTATTATTATTAAGATTATTATTAATCTTACAAATTATCACTATTTCATGTTCTTATGAATGTAAATAAATGTGGAAAAAATGTTTTTAGGAGTTGAAAAATACAGATTTACCTATTTTCTCTTCTTACATTATTAGCAGCCCTTTCTCAAACCTTAAAACCACCTCGGTGGTGTAATAGTTAGCGTGATCGCCTCGAGTGCGGAAGGTCGTGGGATCGATCCCCGGTTGAGTCAAACCAAAGACATTAAAATTGGTATTTGCTGCTTCTCCGCTAAGCACACAGCATTTAGGAATATGAGTCCAGAGTCAGAATAATGTGTCTGGGCAAATTTTATGCCTTCCTGCAGACTGTGCTTTTGTGTGCTAGCACGATAAAAATTCGGCTCATCGTGTCGATCTAGTACAAAGCAGGGTTCATCATCATCATTCATCAATATGCTCTCGTCCTGAATATGCATGAAATATTTGCCCCTGGACGTTAAGCAACATTCAATCAATCAATCAGTCATATTAAATAAAAAAACTATTAGAATACCAATTGTTGTTGAATACTGATACAAGCTATCTCTATTTCATGTTCTTTATGAATGTAAATATTCGGGAAAAAATGTTTTTAGGAGTTGAAAAATACAGATTTACCTATTTGCTCTTCTTGCATTATTAGCAGCCCTTTCTCAAACCTTTAATATATGGAAAAAAAAACTGTATCTTTAAGGTCTTATCTATGAGTAAGGCCACTCCAAATTAATTACTAATCTTCGGATTCACTCGCGCCTAAAATCATAGATTCAAAAGTTCAAAAAAACTTTACTTGCTTAATTTTTCATCATATTTTTTAAAATTTACATCAATTTTTCTACATAATTAAATACAAAATATTCCCGCTTGCTCCTAAAAAGATACAAAAAGAATGAAAAAATCATAAACTGCTCGCACCTAATTTTATCATAAAAAATCTGAAGAACTAGAAATTAATTTGGAGTAGCCTAAGAGGTAATTTAAAACTATGATGTTATAAATATGGATGGTGACATATCTATGTAGTTATGTAAATCAAATCATACCCAAATCATATTTAATCATGAATTACTTGTACAAAGAATTTATACATTAACAAAATAGGTATGAATATATTGTCACAACTGTGGCTACAAATGACTTTCGTTGCAATTAGATAAAATTTTGTATTTAACATCATGACTTTTCTTAAATGAATTAGCCACTTTATAACAAGACTTGTTCAATATTGTCAACTGAATAGATAATACGTTGTCTCTATTTAAGCCCATGTAAAGTTAAATGATATGTTGTCATTCGTAAAACCTACAGTAATGTCACTTATTACCTATGTAATATTACTATGAAACCTGTCTTAACCGAACACTGTGAAAACCAAAAACCTGTCTTAACCAGACTGATTCTTAAGTCCCTTTATGAAAGTTTTGATTTGTTTTTAACCTGCCTGAACCAAACATTTCTTCAAGTCCAAAAGGGGTTTGTGTAGACAGTTTTCATTGTATATTCACAAAATGAACGATTTTCTGTATTCAGCAATAAAAACTTCTTAATCTTCGACTGTAACATGATTAAAAGAATGATGTCAGAATGGACTAAAAAATGTTCTAGTTGCCAGTACTGTAGCTGTTTCAGTTATTGCAAGGTGAAGAACTGAGCAGAAACATCATTTGTAAACAAAGGACCTGGTGCCCAGATTTTAAACTTAAATCAGATTATTTTTAGTAACACATTCAACAAACAACAGCTGCACCTGGGGTTAGTTTAAGTAGCGACAAATTTGACTCTATATTTCCTCTGCACATATATATATGGGTATAGAATTGATTGTAATACAAATGTGTCTTTCTTATTTTTTTGCAGGAGCTGTCAAAACAACTGCTGCACGTAAGTAAATTAAATCTTGCCAAGTACCCATTTTCACAAATGCAACTGTTAAAGAAAACTGGTCGAGTATTATTTTAAGCAAAAACTGCTGCATTTGGTAACATAGATAGTTTGCCTTTCCAAATCATATTTTTCAGGCTGAAACAAATTTTTATTAAAGAGAACACTACTGATAGTGAGATAGGGTCACCCATAGTTCTGTTAAGCAAACATGTGCTTGCTTATTTGATATTTATGTTAAAACTTGAAACATTAACGTCAAGGATTTCTATTGTGTTATAGAATGCCATACATTGCTATGATTCTTTTGTGTTATTGAATACCATTGCTATGTTTCTGTTGTAGTATAGAATGTTATACACAGCTATGTTTCTTTTGTAGTATAGAATGTCATATATTGCTCTGGTTCTGTTACGGTAAAGAATATCATACACAGCTTTGATTCAGTTGTGGCGTATGATACCATACACAGCTATGTTGCTTTTGTGGCATAGAATGCCATACACAGCTTTGATTCAGTTGTGGCATAGAATACCATACACAGCTATGTTGCTTTTGAGGCATAGAATACCATACACAGCTATGTTTCTTTTGTGGTATAGAATATCATACACAGCTTTGATTCAGTTGTGGCATGGAATACCATACACAGCTATGTTTCTTTTGCGGTATGGAATGTCATATACAGCTATGTTTCTTTTGTGGTATATATTGCCATACACAGCTTTGTTTCAGTTGTGGTATAGAATGTCATACTAGGCTTTGTTTCTTTTGTGGTATAGAATGTCATACACAGCTTTTTCAGTTGTGGTATAGAATGTCATACAAGGCTTTGTTTCTGTTGAGGTAACGAATGTCATACACATCTTTATTTCTGTTAGTATAGAATGCCATGTCTCATGTCTCATGTGCCTGTCCTAAGTCAGGAATTATGGTCCTAGGTTTGTCTTTGTGTTATATGTTTTGTGACATGTGCAATATTGATATTATTCAAGAAAGAGCAGTATTATTTTTCATATACATGTTTTTTATTTGGGATGATTTTGATGTATTAAAAAGAGTGGTATTCCAACCTTGATGAAGGCCCTGTGGAGACCTGTAGATTTGTAAATTTACTCTGTTTTTAATGTGGTTGGAGTTCAGTCTCACTGACATTTACCCATGTCATTAAATTTCATACACAGCTATTATCTGCAGTTTTTGTATTATAAACGAAGTATTGGCTGATTTTCATATTATGTATGTCACAAACAATGTATTTCATTTTGGATTTTATTAACAATACACAAAGTAAAATGTGTACTACATTTAAACATTGTTTTTTTAATGGTATCATTTGTGCTTTCTTTAAATGCTTATTTCTGACTATATTATAACAGCCAAGCCTTGTGTGTTTACTAAGACTGGTGTAACATACCAAGATGGAGAGTCCTGGAAGGATGGTTGTGATATAAATTGTACATGTTCATCTGGACTCTACAACTGTATAAATATGTAAGTGATTATTTAGAAAAAATGTGACAAAATTAGAATGATTATGGGCGCATCTGGATATCCACCTACGGTTACCTTTGTGTAACCCTAAGGTTGGACGCCAACAAAAGTCGAAACATTTGTCCATGGATTCATGGGTCACCTTCTTAAGATACATTAGGTTGCCCAAAGAAAACCATGAACAAATGCTTCACCTATGGTGGTGTTCAACCTTAGGGTTACCCAAAGGTGGATATCCGAATGCGCCTTATATCTTTGTAGTTTTTTAAGTGCAACTCACATGATCAATATTTAAGGCTCTGGCTGCTAGCTAGCTTGTCACATAATACTTGGCTGTATCCATAGCTCTATGTTAATTTTCAGAAAGACAATATATTATAACAGTGTTTTCACTGGAATTTTAAATAGCAAGAAAATTCTTTAAAATGGGTGGCAACCCATTCTAGGTTGGTGGTCTGTCAGCAATTCAGCAAAATATTGGCATCTAGGCATTTCCTTGATCTAAATTAAGCTTTGAAATAAATCAGTTGTTTTGTTTTGTTGTCTGGTCAAAGTGCTTAAGTCACCTTTTAATAGTTTATCTTGATATTTATGTCATATCAGTAAGAACAGGCTTTATATTTTTGGACAAATCACTGCAATATCCAAACAGTTTTTTTTTTTATTTGGTTAGTTCACTGGGATAAACTGTGATATTCAGAAGTTCTTTTAAAAGATATTAATAATTTTAATTTGCTATGAGATGATTTCATTTTCTGTTGGTGTGTGCTTAAGGTATCTGGACCATATTAAAAATGGTGGTAAATTTTGATAATTTTTTAACAATTGAGAGGAATTAGTGATTTTCTGTATTGATTCTAAAAACTGTCATGATTCTGAGTAAAAACATTATCCGTTTTCTGAGTGAAAACATTATCCGTAAAGCTGTTTTAACTATCAACAGATTTATTTCAAATTAATAGTATTTTCCAAAGTTTACTGTAGGATGCTTCTAAAAATCCAGGTATTTTTAATAATCACATGGTCAATTATCGTCCGAATACCATAATTTTGCACAGCCATTGAATGAAAAGTAATGTTTTGTGTTTCATGAAGGAAACGTTTCCATGCTTGCACTGAGATGGCTCTCAGTATAGAATGTTTTAAATAAACGTTGGCAAATCAATTCCTTTCTTGATTCTGACATGAGATTTCCAATTTGACAGTTAAGGAAGTGCCATAGTTTTACTTATTCAATTTAATAAATAACATTTATCATAGTTTTTGGGTGATTCTTCATTTTCAACGACATTTTCTCCCAGTTAATGTGCTTTCTTTACATGTTTCCAAACATGGAAATAATTAAGACCAATTGATAACTGGATTCTCATTTCTCATTGAACACATATACAGAACCAGTATAAAGATACAACAAAAACAGGTCCTGGAAATATATTAAAATATTATTATTACAAAAAATATAGCAAGAAAATTTTGACACAGCATAATCCACTTGCTTTTGATTGTTTATGAGAACACTGCATAATGAAATTTTGTAAATGAATAAATTTTGTTCATAATAAACTGCAATATTTTTGCACTGATTCTTCAACCCAAAGGTCATGGGAAAATGTTAGTGTTATCTGTCAGTCTTGTCAGATATAATCTTCAGAATAATGATTGTTCTGACACAATTCATCAGTCATTTTGTCTGCTTATAATCTAGACCTTGAATGTCCACTGACTGTAATGGCTAAAGACAACTATCAATCAATAAGCTTCTAAACATATTAGGGTTTTTTTTGTCAATCACATAAATTTTTTGGAAATGGTTGAAGTATTGTAAAAAATCTATGAAAAATGATAGAATACACAAAGAATCAAGGTTTAAAAGTTAAATGGATTACGTTCCCTGATGACTCCTGCTTGGAGTCGCCACTGCACTATAAGGTGACATTGCTTGTGCACACACTAGGAACAATTCTGAAACATGTGTTCACTGATAGATTTTCCCATAAAGACCTGATAGTGCATAAGCAACACCATTTCATGTGACATATGTTGGTGTAATCCATTCATGTACTTGATGTTAAAGCATAATTTCTGTTGTAGATGTCCAAAATATCCAAATCTTCCAGCAAACTGGGCACTTGAGAAGGGTCCAGGAGAGTGTTGTCCACATGTTGTCATCAGAGAAGAAAGTAAGTTTTCTTTTAGTTAATAAAATCAAACTACAGTTATGTGAAATATTCTACAGGCACATCAATTTTTCCACAGAAGAATCTGGCTACCCATGCTCCTTTTTATACCATAAGACACAAAAAAATTTAGCTTTATTAACAAATACATAACTGTAAAATGCTAGATATATGTTTGAATATTCTTAAATTAGTATTAATTACTATCTTTACAGTAAGATTCTAACATTTTGTTTGTTAAAGTTTACAAAATTATGTCTGAAAAGTAATAATTTGTTTTGGTATATCTTGTTTTCTACAAAGACAAGTTAGAAATCAAATTTTACACTTAAAAATCTTAGAAATTCTTTAGAAGTCCTTCTGACGTCATGCAACGACTAGGAAATGTTGAGTTCAATTATGGAATTATGGTTTATCTCCAGATGGAGCTTATTACAGCTACTTGACTTGATTCTGTGTTGGTCCTCATCATTTTGTTGAAGAATGTCTATATAGTGTTTAAGTGTAATATAAATATTTTTTCTACACATCACAGCAATAAATATTAATATAATGACTGGAAAAGTTTTAGTATTTGTGAATGCAGAGCCATTGTTTCTGATGATGTGTACATCAGTTTTTTTTTACTATAAACCTGAACTTGAGGTCCTTTTCATAAATTTTCATTAAAATAATAATAAAGGACCTTCAGTCCAGAAATATGATATTCTAATGATTATTGAAGTATCTTTGGTAAGTTTACAATGACATTTACTAAATATGTACCAGATATTATATTTGTACTGTTGTGTTCTAATCAGTAAGAAAACTCTTAAGAGTATCCTGTGAAAATAACAATGCATCTTTAAGATTGGTTTAAAAGAGATTTCTAACAATGTCTTCTTGTAAAACGTCAGCTGAAGATATTGTTTATTTTTGTCATATAATTACATTATTAAGGATGTTTGCTGCTCATGGTCAGACATTTTAGTCAGATTTTCAAACTCCTCTCTCTAGTTATTTTTTTTTTCATAGCATTAATATTTTTTGCTCAGTGACCCACTTTTCTTTTCATAATTTCATTAAACACACATAAAAATACCATCTGAAATGTTTTTATGAATTTCTTGTTATCTCTTCTTGGGTTTTAATGGACAGAACCTACTTAGGTAAAACCTATGAAAAATCAAGAGAATTCCTTTACCCTGCCAAATTTTCAAAAGCTTATGTACACTGACCCATCAATTTTTTCTGCCTATTTTATTCAAATGTGAAAGATCTTAAAAGCAATCATAAGTAACCGTTTGAAAATCTTGTAATTTTTAACAAAACCAGCGAACATCCTTAAAAGCACTATAGGGTTATTGCACGAATATTGGTGAATATTGTCTCGAGTAGAATATTAAATTGCACGAGCTTGTGAGTGCAATTAATATTCTACAAGGGATGATATTCACCAATATTCGTGCAAAACACTTTTATTGTATAGCAAAAACTGTTAAAGTGCTAAAAACATAAATTTTCAACATCAATGACGTCACTTTTTCAGACAAATATTGCATGCACGTGGAATATTGCACGCTAATGTTTGGTTATGTTCTACGGGAAATATAACTTTGCTATACAAAAATATATTTTTCAGACTTGAAGACAAGACTTTATCATTTAAATTGGACTCTTTTCCCATTATTAGTCTATGGGGAAAATGCAGACCTATAGGCCACATAGATTTATAGTCCAAATAATACATTAAATGGATTCTTAAATGGCAAGTGCTTTAATAATTTATAATAAATAAAAGATTATGGAATAAATGCTGGAAAGAGTGCTATTCATTCCTTATTAGGTTTTAGATAAATTTATTTGTGTATTTGTGTATATGATGTTATTTTTTTTTTAATTTGTATTACAGATGTATGCCATTATGGTGGAAAGTCATATCAACAGGATGAGACTTGGTCTGATGGTTGTAAATTCAGCTGTGTCTGCAATGATGCCAAGAATGGACAGTATCAATGCAAAGAAAAGTAAGTCAACAAAATGATACTAAAGGGAGATAATTCACATACATGTTCAACTACCATGGCCTTATTTTGCCTAAATATAAAATTTTTTGAATGCACACAGTTTTGTTAGGTGTGTGTATACTCAAAACAGGGTGCTTTTTGGAATATTAATGCAGGGTATTTGAGTTTTTTTAGAATCATATGAGAGCTAGGTTGAATTCATTTAACTGTATAAACTGGAAAATTATCTAGTTGGTTCTCGCCTGCACTTGATATTTCCAGAAAAAAAAGCTATCAAAAAATAAGTAGAATTCACTATATTTTGAAGATAGATTTTACTTTTTAATAATGTCACAATTGTAGCTATTATGATGTCATGGGTTCAGAAATTTTTCTCTCTCAGTGGGATCTCAACTTTTATGCAAACATGAAAGAAATTCCTTCAGTAAAATCTCAAAAATTGTTGAAAATTTAGGCCATTTCAGCATTTTATTTCACCTTATTCTTTCATTGAATTAATCCATTAAAATTAATGGAATCGTGAAAGAAAGAGGTTATAAAACAGTTATATATTTAT
>JARWCS010333585.1:0-11992 GCA_034783895.1 Geukensia demissa | reverse complement strand
ATTAATCTAAATAGACCCATGGCCTGAAGGCAGTGGCATAAAAAAAGTTGTTTGTAATGTCTAGACTGGGTTCCAAATTTCTGTTTTCATTAACTGGCTAATATACAGAATGTTTGCTGAACAGGAAAACTAAGGGGAGATAACCAGAAGCAAAATACCAATACAAGAATTGTAAAAGACGAATCAAGTATGCTAGTACGTGTAGTTAAATTAGGTTAAATAGAGTACAAGAATTATTTCTGTCAATTTAACGATACCCGCAGCAATAACAAAGAGGAAACCGGTCTCAAAGCATACAGGTAACCTTGATTTCAGAACAGATATGCGACACATCTGGCATGATTATGGAGAAGCAGAAAGAAGAAATTCGGTATCGCAACATTTTTATTAATAATTTGTAAACCAACTTAATGAAATCACCCTCATGACAACCATTAAATGGCTTTTTTATTATACCAGACATTCTTTGTTATACAAATTTTTATTTTTTAGTAGAAAATCTTATGAAATTCTGTAAATAACTTGTACTAACTGCTAAATAAACTCAAATGGGCATCAATTTACCAAATATACTTTGTTGTTGTAAAAATGTAAACAATTTAAAATTACACACCTCAATATCTAGTTTTCCTGCTAACAACATTTAAAACAATTTCCAAACAACTTTCCACAACTAATCTAAAAAAAGTCTGAAATGTACATTTTTAAATGGAAATATATAAATTTCAGCCAGAAATGATAAAAAAATCAAAAGTTGTATAACACAGCCTCTCAATCCTGACTTTAAAAGCCAACATCAACCCATACATACATAAATTATACCTATCCTAAAAATAAAACATTCAGATACAATCAGTATATGAACTATTTACAATGCGAAATAAAAACATGAAATACTACACTCTGGCTTCCAGCTCCTGTGTAAGGAGCACTAGCTTTAAATGACTCTACTGCATTACCAAAGTTAGTTAAAAAGCTGATGCAATTAAAATGAATGAATGTATTTTTCAGAACTTTTTATTCCAAAAATACAGTAATTTGTTGAAGTTTATATACAACTCGTCAAAGTTTTGCTATACAGTGAAACCTGTCTAAACTGAACTCCCTTGGGACTCAAGAATTTGTTTGGTTTAGACAGAAGTTCCGATTGGACAGGTTTTCTTTGCTTAGACGCTTTAAGCTTGTGTCAAAATATGAGGCTCAGTTTACACAGGTTTCTAGTTTTCACAAGGTTTGGTTTAGACAGGTTTCACCGCATTTACATTATTATGGGGCATAAAATAGTTAATGTGCAACTCTTCTGAGAGTTTCTACACTGACTGATGTTAATGATGGGATAATCTCAAAAAAATGAAAATGTTTTTGGTACTGTCTCTATCTGGGTAGAATTTGGAGTTTTTTGTTTAGTTCCGTATTTTAAACATGTTCAACAATTTTTCAATCACACTGCGGCAGACATTTTTGTTGGACAATGAAATTGTAGAAAGCAGAGAGAATCAGTGACCTTAGACATGAAACTGACAAATCTTTTCATGTGTGTTGCAGGTCAACTGCTCACAATTAAGTATAGTTCAAAATTGTAACTGCATAAATAAGCTTTTAGATATAGAGACCATAATAAAAATCGTGGTGAAATTTTTAATTTTATTTTTTAACAATTTAGAGGAAAATGATATTTCCTTCATTAATTCTTAAAGTAAAATGTTTCTGACTAGAAATATTACCTGTAAACCTGTTTTAATCCTCAAAAGATTTACAATAACTTAGTAGTATTTTCTGAAGTTTTCCTATCTTTACAGATGTTATGACATTAGGTTCTTCCAGAAAATCCGGGTATTTTAAATAATCACGAGGTCAATTATGGTCCAAATACTTTAAAAAACTTATGTACAGTGGACCCTCTTTATAACAATCACATTTGTTCCCTGACAATTGTGACGTTAAACTTAATTTTCTGTTATAAAGAATCCAAATATTTTGGAAAATGGTGAATTGTAAATCTGCTTTGCTGTTATAAAGGGGATTCTGTTGTAAAGAATGTCTTAATAAAGAGGGTCGACTGTATCAGGGCTGTCAAGTTTGTGTTGCAAATCAAATGCACCCACTTTAGTATAGTACATGGTGCAAAATTGTAACTGTACATAAATAAGCTTAAAAATACCATATGGTATCAGGGCTGTCAAGCTTTCATAATGGAATTCTGTGAGATATGGAAAATATCAAAAGATCAAAGGAAATCAATTTAAAAATTTGTGACTCTCATGCAAAATGTGGTAGTATTAACATGTTTAAAATACCTTACAAAATGTGTGGGACTGGTGAAGGAAGCCCGAGTACCCGGCCTTGGGCAGGTAAATGACAAACCTTATCACATGCTATGCGAGTTAAATGCAACCCGTTTTTGTATGGTACAAACCCAGGCGCGAACTCAAGCTGTATAGGTGATTGGATACAGTGATCGGAACAGGTAAGTTTAAATCAATTATCTAGACCCCTCGGCCACCCAGGTCCCATTTTGCAAAAGACAGTACAAAAATATTTAGTTAGTTGAAATAAAAAAGATGAAAAAGCTAAAAATAAAAACAAATGATACAAAGTAACAAACAACAAAAAAGATAAAAATATAATACAGAAGTAACAAAACAATACAAATTTAAAATCCTTTTATTCAAAGATTTACAATAAAATTGACAGCATTCTTTCACAAGCTTAGTCACCTTCGGCTAAGTTATAAGAGATATAAAGGTCTAAGTAAATTTCCCATAAAAGGCTATTAATGATAATCTATGGTAGGCTGTGGCTGCCATTATGAATGTCTGACACTTATTTTGCTAATTCAAATAATTATTTGGATAATAACTTTCAAGGTATCTGTGGTTTCTGTTAAGTAAGGAATTTACCTGTTAGCATTAGGGATTTTATCTGTAAGCATTAAGAAATTTACCTGTTAGCATGAAGGAATTTACCTGTAAGCATTAGGGATTTTACCTGTTAGCATCAAGGAATTTACCTGTTAGCATCAAAGAATTTACCTTTAATCAATAATTCATTAAGGAATTTACCTGAAGCAATTCGACAAAATGCAAATTTAATATGTTTTTGTTTCAGTCATATCATGGTAGTTAGTTTTAATGGTTCTAGAAGGCTGGAATCACCAACCTTGAGCAGGAAAGTGTCGAACATTTTCGCCATATTGTGTTACAAACCATCTTTTTAAGGTACATGTCAAAGGCAATTTAATGCGTTATTGCCATACAAAAAAAATCAACACCAAAGATTTTTTATTTTCTCTTTATCATTAAGCCTTCAACCCTGAATTGATGACAATTTTTCACAACCTAACAATACTTCCGGTACATGTATACATTGAATAAAATCAAAATACCAAAAGAAAACACTATAACACTCTTCTCCGAAGGTAATATACAGTCTTGTATAAATATTCATAATGCCTAATTAAAACTAATTTAATTCAAACCTAAGACTTATGTTTGAATTTTATCTTATTTACCATGGCAAGTCTGATGTTATCATAAGCCAATTTTCATTGGCAAAAACAGAATGTTTGAAGTTCTCATTGGCTAAAACAAAAATTCACTCTCAGCTTATATGAAAACAACTTTGCTGACCATGAAAAATCTGGGAATAGGCTTGCCGGATGCCAAATACTAGTATATAAAGCTGGTAAAACTGAATGCCTATTGCCTTCAGATGGAGGCATAAAAAAATAATAATGGGCAAATCCAGACTGTAAATAGGGAGAATTGCTATTTTGCGGAATACAATCATCTCTGATATTTTTTTTAGAAATCCAAGCCTAGATGGATTGCTGATAAGATGTAGAATTACATTATACTAAAAAATATTTGCCAAAGCTAAAATTTGAAATCTGAATTTTGTCACATCGCATATTGCCTATAAAATTTCAGTCTGTTTCTCACGACAAACTTTCCACTTTCCTATACTTCAAGACATGACAATGAAAAATTACATCCCCAAATATCATGTGTTTGTTGGTTGAGATTGAAGAAAAAATGATTATCAATATTTTATCTCTATGTGATATTGTTAATCATTGCACTTGGGTTGATAATCATTTTTCTCCAATAGTCATGCAATTTTTATGCCATTCGATAATTTTTTAAGTGACTATCAACTAAACAATTATCAAAGTCACATGCAGTTTGTTGACTTTGAATGACTATTCGAAGACTCAGAATTGAATGTTAAACTATCTAAATTGTAAAAAATAAGATTATCAAAGGTTGACAATGTAAGATTCCCTATTCCAAAAACTGATCAAGAGGCATCACATAGTATTGGTGAATCCAGGTTTTTCAAATACTCGTAAAAAAATCAGCTTCTTATCTTCTACAAATAACACATTCACTGTAAGACCTTTTTTGCTTGGTTCAAAGTCAGTTGCCAACTCACGCTGATAATACACAGGTTAGTATAAATCAACTACCTAGATCACTTAGCCAACCAAGCCTTATGTCACATTGCTCATAAATTAAAACAAAAATTCTAGTTGAAATAAAATTGACAGTTAAGTCTACAAGAACTGTCTCTACTTTAAAATTTTCTAAAAATACAAATAAAAATTTTGGATCACAAATACTTGATTAACAAGGCAAAATATATTGTCATCTCAGAATCTGCCAGTTTCTTTAATGAACCTATCTAAATGGCAGTGAACTTGTTTTTCTAATCTCGATTCCAGTATTTCATTCCTGTACATAAGTATCTTTATATTTTAATATCCTCCATGGAGGTCATTCCCGACAATGTTTTCTTAATACGTAGAGTCGTCAATCTGGCTGCGGCATTATGGTACCAACATTCCTTCATTAATCTTCCCAAAACTTTCAGAGACTGCAAAAGATCAAAAGTATCAGTATTTTTCCAATGAATTATAAATTTTGACCTATAGGTGCATTTTGAATGTTGTGTCAATATTGTGTTGATCTATGTTGGCCCACATACATATTTAAGTCAAAATCATATAAGAATTTTGACAGAATTACAGTTTTTTTTAACTTGTTTGGTGAAAAACTGTTTTTTTTAGTTCATTTGAACTAAAAAGTAAAGTATGTGTTATTTTATTTTTACAAAGAATAATTGATCAAAGAGGGTCGACTACCTTGGTGGTGTAATGGTTAGCGTGATCTACTTGAGTGCGGAAGGTCATGGGTTCCATCCAAGGCCGAGTCAAACCAAAGACATTAAAATTGGTATTTGCTGCTTCTCCGCTAAGCATGCAGAATTTAGGAGTAACAGCAAAGGTTTAAAATGAGAAAAAAAATGGGACCCTAAACTGAGGCTGTGCATCAAATATTAAAAGGCTATCATCAGTAGTTGTCAGAAAAATGTGACGAAAAATTTCACATTCATCAATAAATGTTCAATCTAGCTACCTCTGTGTGCAATTATAGATTTTTCTCTGTATGCATTTATTGTTACTGTGATAAGTAAGGACTCATTTATGCTTCGTCACGCGACATTGCGCAACTACTGCATGATGTCACGCGATTTTCTCTGAGATTAAAGGTATAAACAAACCACATAAAGAATAAACACTCAGCGATTTTCGCACGAAGTGATATTGCACAACATCTCAGGATTGACGTGAGGCAGTCGCACGATAATCGCCTTTGAAGTATAAATGATCCCTTAATCATAAAAAAGACATATTCACTGTCTCACTTCATGTTAAATATCTTAACATCTAGCTATTCAAAGAATATAGATTTATAGCTTAGATCGAGGGTAAGTTTTGGTTAGGTTTGAAAGAATGTAATGTGTGCCAGAAAGACACTATCTACATCTTTTCTGGAATGTGCACTGCATTATTTTTCTTTAAGCTGTTGCCTTTATTTTCTAGATTTCTGTGGGCATGAGACAAGTTCTTACAAAATAGTGCCTTGCTGAAAAATTACAAGCATAACAATTTTTTTGGGATAACGTATATCCCCAGGGGCCATTATTAGAGGAAATAAGGTAAATAATGTATTGTACTGGTTGAGGTTAAACATGATGCCAGTAGATGTTAGTCCTAAAAGGAAGTCTCAGCCCTGTAGCCAGAATTTTTTATCCTGGAATGATTCATTACAAAAATTCTTTTATATTTTCCGTTCAAAATCTGTAAAAATTACCAGAAATTTCGAAGCTTCTTCCTTCTCATGCAGAGTTAACCCTTAGCTTAGTTTGGACCCATTTTTAGATTGTTTTGGGTTCTGATGTTTGTGCTTATTAATTGTCATTGTTTTATTTCCAATTTCCAACATTTTGACTTCAAGCACTGCTGAGGAGTTGTCAACAAAATGGCCATATATATTCTTATATTTTTAGTCTGACCACAAAATTACTGTAATGCCTTATGCTGCTCTCTCTATGTGTCTGCATGTAATACGTCGATTTCGAGATCCTGACGTCTCTGGGATGACACATTTTATGACGTTCCCGGCAATTTCGGATGCAAGCATATTTCCGGTTTATTAACTTTCTAACACACACAATTTCAACACGTCTCAAACTTCCTTCTAAATTTGTAATTTATGAGAATTTGACTTTTCCCTATGAAGCTGAATATTTGTTGTGATGACAGATTTTAAACTGACGAAGACGCACGTAAAATTCAGATCAATTCAGATCGGTTTGAAATATAATACAACGTTTGTACGAATCAAAAACAAATAAGACATGAAATAGGACATGCACAATTTTGAATTTTCTTTGAGGCAAATTCACAATAATTAGAGAATTTAGTAAACCACTTTGGTGCCACTGCTGGTGGACCAGATTTTTTTTCCCCCATTCTGTTTTGCTGAAAATTGCGGTATTTATGTCATATCTAAACTCGTAAACTTCTCTCCTTGTACTTCACATGGAATATGTCCTTTCCGCTGGATTAGGTTACATATTTCGGTTTATTTGAATACGAGTACTTCTTTTTACTATGTTTCGAACACATATTGGTTCATATGCTTCTCATGAGGGGTTACAGTTACTCTTTGACAAGCGAGTGAAACACAACAATATTTTTACAACATTGGGAAACACGTTGTCCGACACGTCAATAATTGTTGTATAAACAATTTTATTATAATCCTTCTTCGATAAATTTGGTTTATTATCATGTTTATTCAAGACGATGCATTATTGCATTTTGGAAGAGTTAAAACCTGTTTGTTCAATCAACCATACCAAAAACACAGTTGAACACCCAATATGTTTGATGGTAAGATAGTTTAATATCATTCTAATATAATGTTAAATTACCTTTTAAGATTGTGTTATTGATTTAACAATGAATAGCCAAAACTTGGAGACTAATGCTGAGTTTACACGTGATACGTTTTCGATGCGCATTATCGAATGCGAATTGAACTGAAACGTTTTCAAAACGAATTTGTGTCCACACGTTTCTTCCAATGCGTTTTTGATTCGTATTGTAAAACGGTAACGCGTTCAGACGATTAAAGATTAATACGCTTTGATAATAAATAATCAGGAAAATACTCTTTGCGAGTGCATGTATGATGCGCATTTACTGAGAAAAAAAAGATAAATATATTGTCCTTCATTATCAAGAACTCAAGTGGGTCCGTCAAGGATGTAGGGCCTAATCTTGTCTTGCAAGATGGGTAAAAAATTCTCTGAATTAAACTTTTTTCTAACCTTTCTCAGTCATCTTTTTTTCGCCTTTCAACGAATCTGACGTATATCTCAGACTGGCGTCATTCATTTTAGAATGACGAAAGTGTGATCTATGTTCTATAATGACAATGACGTTAGTCTCAAATATCTGAATATTGAATATGAAAATGAAAAGATTTGGGGAGAATGTCAAAGATACTCCTATACGAGAATAATCATAGAGGTCTCCACAAGGCTTTCAACAAAGATAGAATTCCACTTGGAGAAGCTCCAAATGTGCAGCATATGAATTGCATTAGTAACAAAATAACAAAATATATTTTCAGCTATATTTGCATTATTTCGGGCACTTGCCATCAATATGCATTGTGCTTTATATTTCTGTTCACCCCATATAATAATGCGAATCGAATACGTTTTATTTGATGCGCATTAATGAAAACGTATGTTGAATACATTTTGGATAATGCGTGTTAGCTGAAACGATTTCGATGCGCATTGCTAATTGTTGACGTGTGGACACGACAACCGTTTTCGATGCGCATTATATGTCCGTGTGAACTCAGCATAAGATTTTTCCATGGCCGAAACAAGGATATTTCTTAAGAAAACCTGTCGTATATATTTTCTTTCGAGTTATCAATGTACTCTGATTTTTGGGTGTCCCATAATATAGTGAACTAATTGAGGATAGCATACGCATTTATTTTAGAATGTCGTTAATAACAAAACTTAAAACAATTTAAAACCAGAATTGAATAATTGAGAAAAAAAATTTAGACTCTCTTTTGGGAAATGATAAATACAATAACAAAACAAAGTCGATACTTAAAAAAAATGTCCGTAATCTTATTTAAAAAGATTTTAAGACGACAGCATTCGGCAATATGGTAAAATGCAGAAAAGCACTTTATGTGGGGTTCAATTTGACATTTGAGTATTTGTAACGTGATTCATAAACATATGTAAGATGTCAATCATGTCTTTCTAGCTTATATTATACTATTAAACTAAATTATTGGTGAGAAACGAAATAAATCCTTTTTGTTACATTTAGTTTTTGAAATAAGAACAACTCTATAATGGGTGAATTGTGGATCTATTTTTGTTAAGACCAATGCCTTTCTCTCTTGAATTTCATAATCGTGATGTACTTGTTGTTCGTTTCATATTCGTTTCTGCTACAGATGTAATACCAGATTCTTACTTATCGTGTTTTTATTAGGCAGAAAAAGAAAAGTAAAGCGAAAAAGCCGTATTATTTATTTTCTGAACCATTTGCCCGAACTCATTAAAACAAAGATCAAATGTCAAGGTATTGATCTCACAAGATATATTATCTTCAATTATCTTATTCAGGTGATAAAATACATTAATGTAGCTTATTGCATTAGGTTGCAATGTATCACATTCCTACTGGAAATATGCATTTTATCATTTCGCTCATACCTGTAAACTTCAACATGCCCGTAGAGGCCGAGTAATCTAGAAACGTGACTTTAGTTTGGCATGGTCAGCATCTTCGAGTTATTGTTCTATTTGTGAATTCAGCGTCTTTGTTTCGTTGACTTGTGTGTTAAATATGATATGACTTTGTCATCATTGTGAGCTTTAATTCCCCAGAAACACAGTCAAGCTAAGTTCTTACATTAGAATAAAAGGTCAATGTAGCTTATTAATTTCAATTTCACTCTCTTGTTCTCTGAGCAAATAAATGAATACAAGTATTACCTGAAATAAATCTTAATAAATTCACGTTTGGTCGAGGTTGACAAATCAACGAATTCAAATAGAACAAACGTTCTAAGGGCGACAACTGAAAACATTTCTTTTGAAATAACATGAATAAAGTTGAATTATTTACGGTTTAACATGTTAAAGACACTAAAGAAAAGTAAAAAGCGCTAAAAGTGGCACCATTGCTGTGAAAGGTCAAATGCTTAAGGTACCCGAGTAAATCAAAACCTATATCGTGACATAAACGTATACTTAAAAAAGTGATTATGTCGGATTTATTATTAAGAAACATTTTTCGCTAACTTGGTAAGTTCATATTGGTTTAAAAAATTAATAGCAAATTTGCAATATCACAGAAAATGCCAATAGTTTGTAAATATTTCCGACAATAAACAATAACGTTTTTGAAATAAGGAACTGAAGTTCATAGTGGAATAAGATGAGATGTCGTAAGATGTCTAAAAAGCATCTTTGATAGAAACAAATAAGGAGGCAAACTGGACACAATAAGAACACCGACTTAATACTGATACTTGAACACACTCAGAAGTAGTGGTTCCATTGCGACTCAAAAATTCCGATCGGCTGTTGGGGCAGGAAAATTATTTAATGAGAAGTTTGCAGTACGAATATTAAAATCCTCTCGTTCGTTGTAAATCTCAAAAAGGAATTTAACAATATTGGACTATAATGATTTCCTTTGCAATTGTTTGGTCTATTATGATCTGACCTCGGATTTCCTTTGCCATGGTTTGGTTTACTAGTATTGTGATTTGACCTCGAATTTTGGTCTATTATGATCTGACCTCGGATTCCCTTTGCTATGATTTGGTCTATTATGATCCAAACTCGGATTCCCTTTGCAATGGTTTGGTCTATTATGATCTGACCTCGGATTCCCCTTGCTATGGTTTGGTCTATTATGATCTGACCTCGGATTTCCTTTGCAATGGTTTGGTCTATTATGATCCGACCTCGGATTTCCTTTGCCATGGTTTGGTTTACTAGTATTGTAATTTGACCTCGAATTTTGGTCAATTATGATCTGACATTGGATACCTTTTGCTAAAGTTTGGTCCATTATGATCTGACCTCGGATTTTCTTTCCTATGGTTTGGTCTATTATGATCTGACCCCGGATTCCCCTTGCTATGGTTTGGTCTATTATGATCTGACCTCGATTCCATTTGCTATGGTTTGGTCTATTATGATCTGACCTCGGATTCCCTTTGTTATGGTTTTACCGATGAGAGTTTACTCCTTGAAACACGTATACAGCAAAGCATAAAATCACAATGTTTACCCAACACTTGACAATTGTATTTTTATCAATCAGTCAATATTTATAAGGGGTTGGGACTGGTGCAAAAAGCAATATGACACATTTTTTGGGGCTTAATTATTGATAATACTCCAACTTTTTTATTATTTTCAGTACTGATAAGATAGCAACATTTTTATAGTGTATGTATAAATTGAAATAATAATAATAAATAAACAATCAGTGGTGATCATCATATTATCTTAGCTTGTTTTTATGCTATATTTAAGCTTCTTATAAAATATGTCTAAAATATATATATGTTTTATTTCATGTCTCAAGTTGATATAATTAAGTCACTTTTCAATAAAACACTTTATCTAGAGTTGTTCAAAACATGAAATTTCAACCACAAAAAAGCATTAAATTGCGAATAAAGTATTGATTGATTTAATAACTTCATAACAAACAAACAAAAAACCGATTTAAACAGCAATTAAACGAACAAACAAATAACAATAATAGACTGAGAGACAGTTTTAGTGAGCATGATTTCTTACGGATATCATTCGGGATTTCAAACATAGTTTGGATTTTAAACTGGCTGTCAGAAACAGCGAGTACTTTTTACATCTCGACTTGTTGTCTCTTGTATTATGTTATTGTCTGCGTACTATGTATCGACTTTAAAAGTTAAACTTGTTCAGTTGGTTTTGGTTTCTAAATTTTGGTTTTAACACACCAATGTCCCAGGTAAGGGGGTGTGTACTCCTAAACATGTTTACCCCGCCACATACTTTTGTGTCTGTCCAAAGCCAAGAATCTGTTATCCAGTGGATGTAGTTGTTTTTATGTTTAAGTGTTCCTAACTATAGATCTATGCATACGCTATCCTTTTTTCCTATTTCGGACAGTGTCTTAAGTGAAATTTTTAGCAGTTCATCCGTTTATTATATGCCCTATTCAAGCTATTTAAATCAATGTTACAAAATCTTGATGTAGCCTGTGTTGTTTAAACGTTGTGATTGATTCTGTATGGATTACTGCCGTGCAAACTATGACATCTTTGCCCGTGCATATCAGTACTTGAACTAACAGTGAGGTGCGAGTTTTTACTTCGTGTTGAAGGCCTGACTGTGACTTTGAAATGAAGAACAGCAATCAAAGCGCTGTTCCTTTGCTTGCAATTTACTGGTATATATTAAGTTTTTGTGTCATGACTATTACACCATATCCTTTCTTTCTATTTTAATTGTTTGCATTGTTTACTTATTTTCCAGGTAGTTGTTATATTTGAATATCATCAAATTTTATTATGTGGTCCTTTTACAGTTT